>PVKN010044081.1:0-10140 GCA_004027915.1 Capromys pilorides
ACACACAAGGACCTGAGATCAGTCTCCGCTTTCGCAAAAAAATTAAAAATAAAAATAAAACCTCAGCTACTGAGATTTTGGGCCAGCGAGATGGCTCAGCAGTTTAAAGCACCTGCTTAGGCAAGCTTAGGTAACCTCAGGGACCACGGCTCTATCCCTGCCACCACATGCTGTGCCAGCCTCACCCCCAAGGCGGGCTGAGCCGGCCTTTAAAAAAAAAAAGAATAAATGGACAATCTCATTTCATTCATGTCTTTTTCTTTTGCCCTTCTACTTTCCGCCATGAGCAGACAGGACAGGACAGCGAGTGCTGGGCAGGACAGGCCTACCAGGAGATGAGACATCGAGCGAGAAGAGGACCGATGGGGCGGGGAGAGCCGGGATGCCCCTTCGCAGGACCCCAGAGGCCACTCCAGGCAGGGGCAGTGGGGGGGCTGCCCAGGTCCTACTCGGCTGGGCCACCCCAGAGTCCTTCCCCACCAGGAGATCCACTTGACCTGCTTGTGGAGAGCTGGGGCGTTGGCCCGAGGCAGAAGACAGTTCCCTCACCCTCTCCTGTCACCAGCCAGGCTCTGTGAGTGACAGGGACTGCTGGTCGTCCCCAGTACCCACTCTCTGCTTCTCCATTTATTTTCTGTTTATTGGTTTGCGGAACTAGGGACTGAACGCTTTGCCCTGAGTCGCACACCTCTGCTTCCTTTCATTTTTTTTATTTTTTGTATTTTAAGGAAGGATCTACAGGGAGTTCAGGGTCTCACTACTAGCTTGTTTTTTATTCTTTTTTTTTTTTTTTAATGGCTGGCTCAGCCTGCCCTGGGGGTGGGGCTGGCGCAGCATGTGGTGCTGGGGATCAAACCGCAGTCCCTGCAGTTGCCTAAGCTTTCCTAAGCAGGCGCTTTAGACTGCTGAACCATCTTGCCGGCCCTACGAGCTCGTTTTTTAATTTAGACAAAGTCTTGCTAAGTCACTAAGTTACCTAGACTGGAGTCCAATGTGTGATCTTCCTAACCCAGCCTCCCAGAGTGCTGGGATTCTAGGTGTGGAACCTCTAATCCACATCTCAGCGTCCAGTTCAATCCCTGGTACCACATGCTGCACCAGCCCCACCCTCAGGGCAGGCCGAGATGACCATAATATAAATAAGTAAATAAATAAATACATACATACACATCTCAGCGGGCTCTGCCTTGGTTACCAAACCTCCAACAGCAGCCTCCCGATGTTAAGTCTGCGTGTCCCAGCCTCCTTTGTAGTCAGAGGGGGCCGTGGCATGTGGGCTGCCTGGAAGTGCATCACCTCTAAGTCCCACCCTAGGAGGAAAGGGTCCATGTGGCTCCTTTTCTTTTCCTGACCAGCTGAGCCGATGCCCATCAGGGCACTCTCTGGAGGAGGTGACATCTGAGGTACCTTGTGGATGGAGAGGTGGAGCCCAGGGGTGAGGGGATGGCTTCCCCAGAAGAGCAGGCTGCTTGGGCCACGGTACAGAGCTGTGGCACCTCTCAAGGCCACTGGCCCGGAAAGCCTAGTGAGAGCTACAGCGGCCCCTTTCTCATCACAGGGGTTATGTCGCAGATACCCCTGCGATAACTCAAGGTTTTTATAAACCTTTCCCACACTCTTTTTTAGATGTAATTAGTACAGGGTCTCACTATACAGATCGACTTGTAGTGATTCTCCTGTTTTCAGCCTCCTGAGCACTGGGATTACAGGCACATGCCACCTCGAAATCTCAGTGCACCCCAAGGATAGGGGCGGGGCTGGCATGGCAGGCCAGGGATCGAACCTAGGTCCCTGCACCTGCTTAAGCAAGTACTTTAGTCTGCTTAGCTATCTGGCTGGCCCCCAAAGCCCAAAGTTAAAACAACTCAAATATCTGTCATCTAACAGATGAATAAAGAAATACGGTATATCCATTCAATGGAATATTACTTGCCCATGCAACAGAAAGGTGTAGTGCTGATGCCTGGACTTGGTGAAACTTGAAAACATGATAAGAAATGAAAGAAATCAGATGCCAAAGACCACATGTTGGATGACCTCATCTACATTAAACATCCACTATAGATTTGTCTAAAGAGACAGAGAATTTAGTTATGGTTGCCATGGACAGAGAGGTATGATGACTAAGGTGTTTTTTTTTTTTTTTTTAGGCTAATTAAAATGTTCCAATACTGTGATCATGGTTTCACAGCTCTGTGAATATACAGAAAGCCAGCGAATGGTACACTCTATATGGGCAAATCGTACAATACGAGAATTTGTTAATAAACATTATAGTTTTTTTTTTTTTTTTTTTTTTTGTATTTAGTAAAGTCTGACTACACAGATCGGACTCATAGCGATCTTCCTGTTTTCAGCCTCCCAAGTGCTAGGATTACAGGCGCGCACTGCCACGCTCAGTCTGAGTCAGGATCTCAGCGCGCCCTGGGAGCGGGGCTGACACAGCACAGCGGGAATCAACCCCAGTCCCTGCAGCTGGCTGCGTAAGCAGGGTCTTTAACCCGCTGAGCTATCTGGCTGGCCCTATAGTTTCATTTTTAAGAGGAGGATAGAGGAACGACCATGAGGGGTCCTGGACCAAACGCCTGCAAGGGCTCCTGGGAAAAGGGGCTGGCTGGGCTCCGGGCGGGGGCGGGGGTGGGGTGAGGGGAGCGGGGAGGGCGGCCTCTGCTCTAGGACAGCCTAGCTCCTTTCCAGTCCAGCCGGGCAGCTCTAGAGACAAGCCCTGTCTGAAGCTGCCTTAGCGAAGCTGTCTTTATCTACCCTGAAAACCACACTCCCTGCTCCTGGGAGCAGCAGCACCCCGGGCGCGCACTGGGCGTCCCACGCCTCCACCTCCAATGCTGGGCCGCTCCTCTTCACTGCCTGCGCAGATACGCAGAGCCGATGCCCCCGGGGGACCCCAAGCCTACTGGGTCCCCGATCTGAGTGCTTAAGGGGATTGCTGGGAGCTTTAATAAACATCTGGCACTCACCCCCAACCCCCCAAATCCCAACCTGGTGTGGGAGGGGCCTGGGGCGGGAGCTGTACAATCTTCCCAGTGACCCTAGGGCTAGCCACAGTCAGGACCCATTGATGAGTGGTTCCTAACGATACTTCCTTCTTTCTTCCTTCCTTTCTTTCTTGCTTTCTTTTTTTGTGGGACCAGGGTTCAAACTCACGACCTCGCACTTGCCAGGTAAACACTCGTGCCATTGAGCTATCTCCCCAGCCCTTTATTTTCTTTTTTTACAGTACTGAGAATTGAACGCAGGACCTTTGCCTTGGGCTGCACCCCAGCTCTTTTCATTTTGGGATACTAAGTCTCTAAGTAGCCCAGGCTGGGCTCAAACCTGAGTCCTCCTGCCTGCGCCTTCCAGAGTGCTAGGACTGCAGGTGTGAGCCACCACACCCCGCTCGGATGGACACCTTTTAACCACGAACAGAGAACATGACCATTACGGCGTGGGAGCCAGCAGGCCTTCTGTTGAGCAGAGCTTCTCCTAGGCTTGTGTCGACCCCAGGTCACATTACAGACAAATCTGTCCTTCTGCGGGCTTCAGCACGTAGGCCTGGAGATGCCAGGGCCACCGCGAGCCTCCACCAACGGCTCTGTCCTGCGTCCTGCTGCTGTCTTTTCAGAAGCCTCGGCTCCCACCCAACCTGTCTCTGCCTGCCGGCTTCCACTCAGCCTCAGGCGCTGGCCAGCTGCCCCTCCGACAGGCCCTCCGTGATTTCAGGCACTGCCTCCGCCTGTGCCTTTTGATTTTTCTAACACCCAAGGGGTCATTTCGTGCATTAGAGTATTTGGGGACTGTCTGGAGTTTCAGCAGACAGGAGGCCCTGAAGGGCAAGTGTGGTTTCCCGGGGTATTGTACCTCTAGGCCTCTGGAGGGCCCAGGGTGTGCTCAGAGCTGGGGGCCAGGAAAAGAAAGGAAGAATAGAAGAGGAAGAGACCGAAGAGGGCAGCTACCATCACCTCTGCCCCTGCAGATAAAGAACTGTTTAAAACACATGGCAAGTACAAGGTCATGAGTTTGAACCCCAGTCCCACAAAAATAAATAAATAAATAAACAAATAAATAAAATAAAACACATGGGCCCATGAGATAGCTCAGCAGACTAAGCACCTGCTTAAGCAAATGCAAGCACCAGGGTTCAATTCCTGGCATTACAGGCTGCATGGCCATATCCCAGGGCAAGCTGAGCCAGCCACCAAGACCCAGCATGGTGGCGGTGGTGCACGCCCACGATCCCAGTGTTGGGAAGGCTGAAAACAGGAGGATCTCTATGAGTCCGAGCTGAGTAGTGGGACCCTGTGCCAAATGCATTTACAAGATAAATAAAAAAGAGACAAGCTTCTGGTTATATGCAGGTCATACAGTTATTTACCCACACAACCTGGGGTGATCTAGCAACTGCCTTAGAACAAGGGCTGTAAAAACAAGTGAATTTTGCAAATTTGGATCAAAACGTGAAAAACACCCACTTTTCTTGGCATCAGAGATCCCCCATGAGATATATAAAAACCTCAGGAAAAGAGGGGCTGGGGAGATAGCTCCATGGCACAAGTGCCTACTTGGCAAGTGCAAGGTCATGTGTTCAAACCCCGGTCCTGAAAAAAAAAAAAAAAAAAAGACTTCAGGAAAAGAGAAGCCTCTCCTCATGGCAGGCTAAGCTTGGAGACCCTCAGAAGTAAATCCAATAAGAAATGTGAAAAATCTTTATCAGAGGACAGACAGACAGATAGATAGACACTGTGTGTCTAAATGGGAAGGTGTCATTTCAAACCAAGGCCTATCATAACGGCAATGTAGCACAGAAACAGACAGCCCAGCCCTTAGAAGGAGGAGAGACCCCACAGCAAGGCTCCCGCAGCCCAGAACAGGGGTGGCAGCAGCAGCAGCATGGACAAATGATCGCAACATTGGACCTCAGTGAGGAGCTGTGGTGCACACCTGCAATCCCAGCACCCTGGGAGGCAGAGACAGGTTGGGTGGGAGCTGGACTGAGGCACAGCCCAGGATGGCCTCAAACTCATGGTGAGAGGTTGGAAAGTTTAAGCCCAGTCTGGGCAATTTAGTGAGATCTTCTCTCAAAATAAATAAAAAAGAAAGAAATAGAAAGCGCTAAAATGTAACTCAGTGAGAAGGCTGTGGGTTCGATTCCCAGTACAGCAAAATAGAAATAGATGACAGATGACTGACTGACTGACTGATAGGCAGATGGTAGGTAGGTGGTAGATAGATGGATGATAAATATACAGATGCAGATGTAGATGTAGATAGATAACCAATAAAGTGGACCTGTCTCAACCTACCAGCCCAGTCCACTCTAGTTAGCTGACCTAAGTATGAAACGGAAAACTCAAAAAAAATGTCAAAGGCAAAGTAGAAGAAACCACTGCTACAAACAAAGACTGAAATACACAAATTGTAAAAGACAGACACATGTGACTGTGTGAAATCTAGATTTTTCAGAATGGTTAAGAACCAGCAGAGACGAAATAAAAAGCTCAGCCCTGGAGCTGGGGAAGACAGAGGCAGTCTCCGTAGCTGACAAGGATTTGTGCACAGTGTAGACGAACAACACCTAGGACAGGAGAGAGTGATAAAATCAGGCAGAGGGCAGGCAGGCAAGGTGGGGAGGAAGCAGGCACAGGCAAAAAGCACAGCGCTTCTCGCGGGCGAGCGGGATGTGAAGATTAAACAGCACAATCGCTGAGACAAGACGCGTTTCACAGTTAGACGGAGCTGCAGCCTTCAAGTTCAGCAGCATCCACAGTGGACGGCATCCTGGAGAGATCAGAGCTCAAAAGGGGCTCGAGCACTCTGGAGTGAGATTTCGCAACGTGCATGCTGACTCTGCTGTGCCTGTCCGTTGTTGAGGGACAAACTGAACTGGGGCGCAGCCCAAGGATGGCCTTGAACTCGTGGTAACCCTCCTGCCTCAGCTTTCCAGGTGCTGGGGTTACAGGATTATGTCACCGCCACATGAGGCCTGGTGTTTGTTGTGGTGCTAACTGAAGCTACACAGGTCACTTTTCCTTCAGTGTAGAATGCTGTCCCCAGATACACTTGCCCACCCCAGCACCATCTGAGTGTGGATTCTACCTGCCCAGAGAGACATCTGGCCCAGGCCTCACCATCTGCCCAGCTGCCGGCTGCCCCTCCCCTGGGTCCGCACTGCCAAGAAATAGTGTGGTTAAGGCACAAGTGAGTAGGCTTTGGCCAGACTGACCTCAGATCCCAGCTCGACCCAGGGTTGTCGTGTAGCCTACGATGACTCCCGGAAGTGTCCTTTGACTCAGTCTCCTCCTCTGTACAATGGGGCAATGACAGTTTTTCACCCCAGAGCGCTGTTTCATGGACTGAATAAATTTGTTGTCAAAGGCAGAGTGGGGCCTGCTGTAAAGGGTGCATCAGTCAGTGGTAAATTCCATGGCAGTGGAGGTGACAGAGCCAGGCTAAGTGACACAGGGCCAGGGCAGAGACACAGATCTCCTCCCACAGCCCCTGAACTTCCGCTGTAATTTCGAGCAGCACAGCCTGGTCCTCAGTTCCACACATGATGGCTTCCTCCCAAGCATAGCTCTTTTTTTTTTGTCTTTTTGAGACAGGGTCTCACTATGCAGCTCAGGCTGGCCTTGAGCTCACTTTTGTAGCGCAGGCTGGTCTCGAACTAGCACTGATCCTCCTGCCTCAGCCTCCCAAGTGCTGGGACTGCAAGCCTGTGCCACCACGCCCGGCTCCAGGTGTAGTTCTTTACACCCAGCTGATCATGGCCCGGCCAAGTCAGTTTGGGGTGCTACTGATCCAGCTAAATGAACTGAATTCATTCCAGAAAGTCTTCGAATGCCAGAGAGAGAAGACATCACTGTGACTCACCTGGACCGGGTATCTTAATAACTTTATCAAGCCCCTTGCTACACATCCTCTCAGCACATCAGGAGAGGCAGGCAGGTGGATCAGGAGGCTCAAGTTCAAGCCCAGCCCAGGCAATTTAGCCACTTAGAGAGACCCCGCCTCAAAATCAAAGTGCAGGGACTTCTGGGAACTTAGCTCAGTCTAAGGTCTTGAGTTCAATTTTCAGTACTGGGCAGCGGGAGGGATGCAGACGCCTCTAGAGCTTGCTGTGGTGGGGCCCACCTGTAATTCTGGCTTTCTAGAAGCCGAGACAGGAAGACCACTGTGAGTGCAAGGCCAGCCTGGGCTGCACAGCAAGACCTTTCCTCAAACAAACAAACAAACAAACGAAGGAACCAGAACAAGACAAAAAAACGACTTCCATCAAGTGTCTAAGCCCCAGCACGCAGGCGCCCTGCTGCACTGGGGTAAGGTCCCCGACACCGATTCCTCACTCAGGGCAGCTGACCCTCACGCGCAACTCCTGGACCCTACAGTGGAGGCAAACTCCAAAGCCAGTCAGTCCTGTGCTCGGCGCCAGCCACGCCCTTCACCCGCGTCTCCCTGCACCTCCAGCCCACACTTCCCACCTCACCTATCTCACTTCCTGATGTTCCACTAAGGGCTTGGGAAGGGAGGGCGGCTCATCTTTCTACAATTTCTGCTCCAGGAAGGGCTGGATCCCAGCCTGGCTCCCAGCACCAGCTCGGTCAAGAGCAAACCTCCAACCCCCAGCACCCCCAAGGAGCCAGGCAGCTGTGGGTCACCTGCTCTGGCAGTGCAGTGTGACCAGTACTCTCCCCTCTGGGGCAGCATTGTGGTCCCATGGAAGGTGGCATGAGGGTGTTCCTAGTGCCACCCCATCCTCATTCCTATTTTCTCCTTCTCAGGGTCCCCCCTGCCTTGCCTCCAAACTCAGCCATCTTTCCAACCACGGGGGCCGGGTGAAAGATGGATTCTCTCCAAGGTTGCTTCTGCTGAGTGCTTTTGCATTTTAAAGAAGGCCACGCAGAGCTGCCCTTAGACGGTGTCCTGTGTAACTTTACGGAATCTTCCCTTCCCTCCGCCAGCCCGGGGCCACGGCTCACAATGAGGACACAGAAGGACAGGCAATCGAGGCTGCCCCAGCACCTGGATCCACCCCATCCTCCCAGCCACCCAGACCTGGCTCTATCCCCAGACACACCCTCAAATCCCTCGGGCTCTGCTCCTTACCCATCTCGATCCCGCAGATGACCAGGGCTGCGATCACCGCCCCTGCCGAGGTCCCTGCAAAGCGATAGGTGGTGTCCAGCATGCGGGGGGCCAGGTCTCGCAGGGCGTCCACGACCCCGGCCTGGTAGTAGGAGAGGAATCCACTGCCCGAGAAGGAGATGGAATGGGGGGTGTCCGGGTCCCCCTTGAACACCTGCTCGTCCATCTCCTCAGCCTCTGGCCTCCCACAGGCAGGAGGATCCGCCCTTCAGTGTCTGCGGGCTCCGCGTGCCTGGTGCCGCCACTCCCCGTGGGAACGCGATCCGGCTTCCCGGCGGCCGGGAGCTGGAATGTGGCTGTCTCTGCCCCTTCAGCTGAGGCACCCGCCGGTGGCTCTGTCACTGCCCCGGGGCCTGTGAGGCTCCACAGGGAAACAGCCTCAAAGGTTGCCGCGCAGCCCCGTGCCTGGGAAGAGGAGCAGAGCGCCAGCACCCGGGGGTCCTGGGTCTGTTTATGGTGAGGCCGGGACTCCTCAGCCCGCCGCCCGCGCTAGGCGCACCCGGGCACAGTCAGGGCTCCCTACGCGGGCCATGCCCACAGAGGCGGGCACCAGCTTGACAGCGGGCACCAGCTCAACAGGCTCCAGGCATCCAGTTGCAAAACCTCTGCCCAGGCTCTACGTGCGCCGCCCTCTCGGCCGGCCGCTGCTGCTCCTGCTGCAAGCTGTTATAGGCCACCTCCTCTGGGGCCGGCCCCCTCCCCCAGGAGGCTGGGCTGCGGTGGCCCCAGCTTTCTAAGGGGACAAGCAACTCCCGCGCCCCTCCCCCCGCCGCCCGCACCCCTCCAGGTTACCCGGTGTTTGTGACGTGTTCATAATCACCTTTATTGGTTCTTCCACGTGCATACCTCTGTTCATTTGCTTGTTTATGCTCATCTCGGATGAGGCCAAGCTGTAAAGGGAAGTTTGGCCTCGGGGCCCACCCACCACATCTTTGTACCCCTGCCCCTTCCTCTGAGGCTATCTCCACCCTCTCACCAACCTTCAAACCCTCCCGCCACCCGCCGCCCAGGAAGAGCTCGACCTGAAATCTAGATCGCTCCAACGTCTGAGAGGTCGCATTGTCTGCCCTTTTTTCCACCGTCTCCTGAGAAACCCTAGGGCTTGGTATTTAGCCCTGTGGGTCAGCAGCACAGGTCACGGCAGACACATTTCTGTAGATGCTTTGGCAGGGAGGTGGCACGTGGGGGGCCTGGTTAGTCTCAGAGGCTGCCCCCCACCTCCCATGGAGGAGGGCCCCCCACATCGTGTCCAAACTTCATAACGAGGCCCTGTGTTCGCTACCACCTCTCCCCATGTCTCCCCTCAAGAGAGTGCAGAGTGGCAGGACCAGAAGCAGAAGGGAAACACGCAGTCCACATCGGATGCCCAGCCCAGGCCAGCAAAGTGTCTCTCTCTGGAGGACATCGGTGGCACCCCCAATCCAGACGCTTCCGCAGACTTGGGAGTTCCATACTGGAATCCCACAAGCAGAGTCCTGCCCAGGATTCGGTTAGGAGGGAGTCTTCTCTCTTGGGTAGTTTCAAGCATGTAATTAGTTTTAGAAGACAGCTTTTGATTAGGTGTGTGCGAGTATGTGTGTGTATGTGTGCGTGCTCGAGCGTGTGCCATGCACGCACCGTGCATGCAGAGACCTCAGGCATCCTGCTCGGGAGGAGGCTGGGGTGTCGGTGGCCTGAGCCCAGCTTTGGAGCCCACCTCGACCCTCCTGCAAGCTCCACCCGTAACTCAGACGCAGGCTTCTGCGTAACCAGACAGGCAGACGTGGGAGAGCGGAGACCTGGGCACGGAGAGCTTAATTGTGGCGGCCCGAGGCCGCGGCCAGCAGCCTGGAGGATCTGCAGAGCCGTGGGCTGCGGCCTGGAAGCAGCTGGGGGACGAGGGGAGCATCGAGGCAAGGCCTGCGAGGCTCTGGCTCTGCTCAAGGTGAGGCCGGAGCATTGAAAGGGGGAGAGCAAGCTGGGCTAGTTATCGAGACTCTTGTCTTTTTTTTTTTTTTTTTT
>PVKN010044082.1:0-10142 GCA_004027915.1 Capromys pilorides
TTTTCCTTCTGCAAACTTAGGAAGAGAACAGAGGCTGGGTCTGCCGCCTCCCAGCTACCCAAGGAAGGGCAGCAGGTGGTCCTCTCAGAGCAGAACTGAAAGCTCCACCCTCCAGTCCTAGCCTTGAAGAGGCTGAGGCTCAGCAACAGGGCAGGTGGAGCTGGGACCCAGGCTCCCCCAGTGGCCTACGAGCTCACTTACAAGAGAGAATCTCCAGCCACAGTCCTGAAAACGCAGCTCTAACAGCGGCATTGTGTACCGAAGCTGTACATCCAGTTGCCTTTTGTGAGCACAGTAGCAAGGAATCTCACGCTGTCTT
Source organism: Capromys pilorides (assembly GCA_004027915.1). Taxonomy (NCBI): domain Eukaryota; kingdom Metazoa; phylum Chordata; class Mammalia; order Rodentia; family Capromyidae; genus Capromys; species Capromys pilorides. Next base: position 320 of record PVKN010044082.1, read on the forward strand.
TGAGAGATTCTCGCGGTCAGGGTGCACCCGAAGGGCAAGTCCACCTTTGCCAATGAGCCTCAGGTGGCTCGGCCCCCATGGACAGAAGAGCAGTGGAAAGGCCACACTTGACAAGACTGATCCCACCATGCTCTGCAGTTGAGCTCTGTAGGTCACTCAGCAGACTGTTGGGCCCTATGCACATTTATATTTACTGCATATGGGCAATGAAATAAACATGATAGTTATTTCTTATCAAATGGCATTTTATAGCACGGCACTTTTCCAAATAAAACATTTTTAAAAAATCTTTCTAAATACAGATATTTGACTTATCTCAAAAATCACTTCATTTCCACACCATCAGGATCTTCATGACCAATGCAAGGCCAATGAAACACGAAATTATAAAAGAAAATCACCCCCAGAACTTATGAAGTAGGAAGTGGAAAAACAGATCCACAAGGGAGAGATTTTACAAGGTAATTCAAAGCCCATTCAGATAATTTTCCAGGTATTTAAAGAAAAACAAATGGTAGACTTTAAGAAATAGCATATGCATAATTATTAATGAAAATACTGTGTTCATCTTATTCCAATTCATTTTACTTCAGAGATAAGGGAGCAAATTAAAATCTACTGCTGCATTCATGGAACAAACTTTTGGCATTTGATTTTAGGAGACTACCATTCCAAAATCTATCGTTCTTTTCCAGAAACAACTACTTAGGAAGAACTGGCCCTCTGATACGTGCCCTCGCTTCCAAACCTCGCCTGCTTCCCAGGAGCCTCTCAAGAGGTAGCAGATGAGAATTCTCCATTACACACTTGCCACTTCCCCAGCTCGAAGCCAAGGTCATCCTCAAAGCTTCCCACAACGAGCGCTGCTATCTCCTGGCACAGGGAGATCCGGGAAGGTGCTGACAGGTGAGCTCCCCAGCACGCCGGATGGCACAGAATCTTTCACAGGGATCCAGGCCTGAAGACAACCACAGACACTTGTTCTCAGCAGCTGTTGTTGCTGCTACTCCTCCCTTTTGCTCTCAGCTCTTTGCCACCACCATGAGAGGTTGTGCACTGCCCTGTGCCACCCTGCCTCAGAGCCAGCTGAGGATGGCCCGAAACCTCCAGTAACTGGGAGCTAAATAAACCTTTCGTGCCTTCATTTTGAGTGTCGGGTATTTCCCCAGCAATGACGGAAGAGTAACCGAGACTGGAGGGGTCAGTCCATAGTAGACTGATGCCAAGGCAGGGTGGAACAGCAAAGGGGAATAGAAGAAGAGAAATAGCCCATGGCAAGGCAGGCAGAAAAGCAGCAGCCAGAGCTTTCCTTTCCCTTTTCATTCCATCCAGGCCACAAGCCTACTGGTTGGTGCCACCCACACCTAAGTTTGGGCTTTTATCCTCAGGAAATCCATTCATTCCCCTCCCCCAACCCCGAACTGTGCTAATACAATCAGGGGAATAATCGAATTAAATATGAGCTCATGAGGCTTTGGGAAACATCTAGATACAGGGCATAGCATACCAGAAACACTGAACACCTACTTTATATGAGTCACTATTGGGGTGACCACGAATACCATCAATATTTATCAAGTTAGAAGAAACAATAGTGATATTCTAGAGTGGGAATCTTGTCCAGTCTAAAGGTAAGAAAAGCCTCCCTGTGGCCTCTCAGCTAAGCCCTCAGGGGCGCCAGGGTGACGCTACCCAGTGTAAGAATGCATGAGGAAGTCTCTAGGCCAAGAGCCCAGCATGCAGTTCCTGAGGTAGGAAGAAGCCTGAAGCCCTTTGGGAAAAGAGTCACTGAATTCAGAGGGCAGACAAGGCTGAAAAGGTGAGCCCAGATCAGTGCACAGTGGCTCTGGGGCAAGGACTGAACTGTGTCCCACATAGCTGTGCAGGTGAATGATATGAAACTGGAACACCACAACCAAATTTGTGGTTTGTCTTATGAAGTAGGATTTTAAGAGTTGCATAACATTTTAACCACCACATTATAGTATTTCCAAGGGAAATCTGCCAGTGTACCACACACCTTCTTACGATCCACTGTGAACTAAAGTTCTTTGCTATCCCACCTGATTCCACAAATAACAAGGACAAATGCTCATTAGTCAGAAATGATGTGGAGCACACAGAACTCCTCCAACACAATTTTAGCATTTTCTTCATACTCTTTGACTAAGTTTAACCAGTAACTTAAAATATGAGTGGTAAATTCACATTTGTCATAAACTATTCATTAATACATGTAGCAAACACTGATTGAAGCAGGTAACACAGACAAATAAAACCTGTCATCTACTGCAGGCAGTTCACTGCCTATAGATGAAGAAATAAAGATGATGACAAACACTATCACAAACTCTCCATGAGAGCAGGGGGAGACTGGGCCCTCAGGGTCTCCACAGAGGAAACAATATTGAAGAAAGATCACAGAGGCTCAGGCATAGTCAGCAGGCTGGGCGAGGGAGAGTGACCTCGTGAAGGAAAGAGAAACTAAAGCAAAGGCGAAACCACTTTCATAATACACAGTGTGGTAGGCGCTCATTGCTTGGCAGATTTCAGAGACATCCCTCAGGCCAGGTGCAGGTCACTGCAGAACGGCAAATGTTCTTAATTGGCACACCCAGTGATCCTCATGCCTCACACCTTGCTCTGCTTTTTCTAACATGGTGTTTATGAGTATCTACTACACGCGCCACGCAAGCGCATGCATCAGCGCACACACGCACACACACAAACTTCACACATGCTCTACATCTAGCGTTTATTTCCTGCTTTTCCCATAAGGACATAAGTTCTTCTACTGAGTTATCTTTGCCTGCTCAGTGCACTGAAGAATCTAAACGTCTGCCCCACATACCAGCTGCTCCATGAATGTGCTTCATAAATAAATCACAGGCTGTAAGCAGCTCTCATCAAAAATTTCTATCACACATACCTATCCATTAAAAACACTAGAGTACATATAGTGAATATATTTATCTGGGTTTATTATACAAATATTTTTACATGATAAAAGTCTCACAAAATAGAAAGTGTCCTTTAAAAAAAGGAGAACATAATTATATACAGAGATTCTTAACAATTTTCCCCATATGTCACCTCCATCTCAAAACACAGCACCTTAATTTTCCTAATCCTGTCAGCCCATTGGCTAGAACCAGTCCTATGGCCTCTTCTCACCCAAAGCAGAACCTGGGAAAGTCACCGCTTCCACCCCAGACCCTGGGCCTTGAGAACCAGGAACGCAATTTGCACATGAAGCCCAAGCTACCGGTGTTTCTGTGAACAATGGAGACCTTTGGCTGGGACCCAGAAGTTTCAGGGCTCCTAGTAACATCTGTGAAACAAAAACAGGCTGACTTACTAGCTCGAAGAGGGTGACTACGAAAGCCCAAAGCCTGAGGGGTGTTGCTATCATGCTGCTCCTCCTGACAGCGTTGGGGAAATGGTTCTACCACATCACACATCCCAGTGAGTTTCTGCCTCTGCACGCCAGCACTGGCTGTGAGCTCTGGGGCACCGTTAGGAGGACATGCACAGCATGACTATGGAATCCTTTTGTCATCTACAGTTTCAAAACTGAAAAGCATTAGGTGACTTTTCTACGCAAAAGCTAGTATTTTAAATTTTCTTGTTATTACTCAAGAGAATAGTGGTAGTTCTCAATGAAGAAAAAATGGCTTGCTTCCAAGTCTTATCATTCCAGCCACGCCCCCAGGGCACACTGAGGCAGCAACTGAGACAGGGCCTGGTGGCATGTGCCTGTAATCCCAGCGCATGAGAGGCTGAAAACAGGAGAATTGCTGTGAGTCCAATCTACGTAGTGAGACCCTGTAGACCCTGTACACCCATCCTTAGTTTGTTTAAAAAAAAAAAGGAAATGGAATGCTGAAAACCAATAAAGCAAAAATGAGGACAGCTAATAAGTAGAATCTCTTTCTCAAATATAATTTAAGTACACTACAATTTGGCTAGGTTATTCCATGTTCTAATGGTATTATTGAACAGATTTGAGTTTATTTTATTTTATTTTATTTTATTTTATTTTATTTTATGTTTAGAACTCGGGATCGAACTCAGAACCTTGCATTTGCCAGGCAGGCACTTGTGCCCTTGAGCTATCTCCCTGGCCCTTGTACTTAATTTTAAAGTGAATTCAACTGGAAAAAAATAAGACAAGTTCTAACTTGTTAGAAGTTTACATTTCTTATAACTTTAAATTAATGCAAACAACAACTAGTAAAATTACATTTTGCAGAGTTTCCATGTAGTCAAAGGAAACCATCACATGAGTGATAATTCAATAATATCTGCAGTTTGAGAATGGAAAATGGAGATTATGTCTTAATTGCATCTAAATTAAGCCTTTGCCCTAGGAATGAACGCAAGACAATCAAACACGATAGAGAGAGAGTTCCTCTCCCAGGCCCTGCTCTGCTGGTTACACTAGACCTCCTGAGAGATACAGCCATGTGCTCGATGAGGCTGCTATGGTTTAGATCTACAGCCCCCCAACTCCCAAGCCTCATGTTCTGAGCTGTACCCCGGGCAGAGGCGCAGGTCGCAGGGGACATGGTGTGAGAGGGGACACTCTTGTTTCCAGCTTCTTTCCCACACGTCTCTCAGCTTCCTGGTGCCATGGGCTGGGCATTTCCACCTCTGTGCCTTTCTTGCCTGGAAGCCCCCAACCATGGACTAAGCCCTGAGCCACCCTCCACTTCCTCGCCTTTAAATAGTGGATGTTGGGTATGTGGTTACAGCAACTGAAAGTAAGGGATGGAGACTTACTATAAGAAAGTATTTCTTTCTTTTTTAATGTTTTATGGCATTACCCATTACCATCAGAATCAATTTCACAAAGTAAATGTGGCCCATAAATAAGACAGAGACAGGAGGTCCCGTGGGTGCAGGCTTCCCTTTGCCCCTTGCAGGCCTCGGCTTCGCCTGAATGATCCTCCAGTTACCATCTGGGTCCAACGGCCTATGTAAATGAAAATCTGAAAAGCATTTGCAGTAGCTCGTTCATGGGGACTACAGCACTGAGAGTCCCCATGTTACTCTACGCCATAATTACCATCCCGCATGCCTGACAGACGGTCTGAGTTAAGGCTTGGACGAGGCAGGAGATGCACAAAGGGCACTCGGGGCCCCTCAGCTCCCTTTGGGTCCCAGGCCTTTGGCCGGCAGACCAAATTCAGTGAATATCCAACTTTAGGGGCTGGCCAGGTAGCTCAGCAGACTAAAGCGCCTGCTTAGGCAGAGCACAGCAGCTGGGGTTTGATCCAAAGTGTGTCCTGCCCCCAGGGTGCGTTGAGAAAGTGACTGAGACTGGGGTGGTGGCACACACCTGTGATCCCAGTGCTTGGGAGGCTGAAAACAGGAGAATCACTACGAGTCCCATCTATGTAGTGAGACCCTGTAGAAGCTGTACTAAACATATTTTTTAAAAATCAACTTTGGTAAGGATATGCCTTGCCAGAGATAACCCACAATGTGCAGACCACCGCGCACACTGCTTCCTGGTGCAGAGGGCCAACGGGCAGTGCTCCACATGCACCCCCCGCTGTTTGCCTGCAACACGTCCGGCCTATGGGGGCGTCCATGCCTCCCAACCCCTCTTCCACCTCCTGCCTAGAAACAAAACTGAATTTACTGGAAAAAAATATGTGTTGTCTCTTCAGTAGCACCAGCGCTCAGGGGCTGGCAGTGACCCATCAGCAACTGCAATCGTGAGCCCGAAGACAGGGGCCTCGGCTGCAGTTTTCTGTCACAGAGACAGTGATACTTCCAGGAAATTCCCCCGGGTATTTAAATAAAACAGATTGGACTTCATTAGCCCCTTCTGGGTCATGTGCTAGTATTTTAAAATATAAGAAAATTTTAAAATTATTTATCAACTCATCCTACTTATTTTTACTTAAACTAAATTTCTACACACAATTCAAATACATACTTAAAATTGACAAATTAAAATGATACTTTGAAAACTGAATACCACTGTGCAAAAATGTTTAACAGGCTAATGTGATCTTTCTCTTCTCCTCCTTTACCGGAACCTTTTTTCTTCACATGCTGACAGTTTGTAAGGTCTTGAGAAGTTTGCTTAAATATGTGAGGTTCTACTAAGTCATCCACCATGGCATCTCTTTTAAAAACTGTCAAATTCAAATGACAGCTTCATTAAAATAATCAGTTAATATTTTCATGTATTCCAGGCTGGGAGATAACTTGGCAGTCTAAGTGCCTGCTTGGCAAGCTCAAGGACCCAGGTTCAATCCCTGGTACCGCATGCTGTGTCAGCCCTGTGCCAAGCCTGCCACTATGACTGGGTGTGGTGGCATACACCTGTGATCCCAGCGCTGGGTAAGCTGAAAACGGGAGGATCATCATGAATCCGAGCTGTGTAGTGAGACCCTGTACCAAATACATGAATAAACAAATCCTTAAAACTATATGTTCATGCATTGCATGTCTCGTGACTCTTGTCATGGGGACAAAGTGCTCTATGTCCACGATACAAGGAAGAGAGATTCGTTTTTGGCTCCTGGATCTCTCAAATGCAGTCCATAGTCCTTTGGCTCCCAGGCAGGAGTGGCATGGAGGAAGAAGAGTCTGGCAGAGGTGGCGGCCAAGAGGCAGAGAGGGCCCAGGGAGCCAGGAAGGACACACATCCCCCCAGGCTGCCGCAGTGGGGCCGCCACTTCCCCTGGCCTGACAGCACAGAGCTGCTGCCCTCATCTGTGCGGGGCGCGGCGGGCCCTGAGCTGCAGTCGCCTTCCCACAAGAGGCCTGGAGGAGACATTCTAGGGCTGAATGGTGCCACCAGGTTTCACCCAGATCACATGGCTCAGGGAGACCTGAAGACGCTCCGTCGCCTAATGTACTGGCGAAACTTCCTACAGCTCACGCTGACGGGTGAAGGCAAAAGCTATCGAGCCCTGAAGTTTCCTTGGTGTTATGGTTTTTATCTGTTGCATCTATACATTAGGAAAAAATGGAGCAAGTGGAGGGGGTAAACAGCTGCCCAGTTTCTCTGCAGCTGCCTTGGTGGCAAGGCAGCAGGATTTCTTCAGGTCAGGACACGGGGGCAGGAAACCCCGCAGTGTAGTCGGCCTGGGCTCCTGGCGAGAAGAACCGGCTTTAATGTCACAACTCTAGCCACTTCAATTCGAGACTATGCTGTAGCCAACCACAACAATGAAGTGACCAATTTAAAAACAGGCAAAGGATTTGGCTAGATATTTCTCAAAAACGTTAATAAGAGGATACAGAGGTGGCATGCACACACGTACCTATCTGTAAGAGCGGCTGGCCAGCACCTGAAAGGTGTCTCACACAATTAATCACCAGAAAAAATGCAAATCAGGATAACAATGAGCTGGCACTCCACACCTATGAAGGTGGCTGGGTACCAAAAACTAGAAAACAACAAGTGTGGCCGGGATATACAGAAATTAGAATTCTTCTGTGCTGATGACTGGTGTAACATGGTGTAGGCAGTATGAAAAACAGCATGGAGGAGTCTAATCAAAATTTGAAAACTGAAACTACTAAGTTATCTAGAAACTGACATATATATATATATATATATATATATATATATATATGTATGTATGTATGTATCTGGGACTTCAACAAGCCTTGCAACTCCAGTTCACAGCAGCCTCATTAATAATGACCCAGGCATGCGAGCAGCCCCAGTGTCTGCTGAGAGAAGCCTGGATGAATAAGGCATGGCTTAAACCACTATTTTTTTCTCTCTCTCTTTTTGCAGTACCAGGGACCAAACTCAGGACTTTGTGCTTGCCAGGAAAGCACTTATTTCACTGAACTATCTCCCTGGCAGTGTTGAGAAGGATTTTTTTTTCTGCTCTAGGATGCCTCAAGTGCAGGTCTGGGGATCGAACCACCATCCCCTGTGCGTGACTGGGATTGCTCGCACAGGTGCTTAAATCACCAAGATAAACCAAAAGCCCCTGAGGCATGGTTTATAGGTATGTGAAATGCTCAGTGCTACAAAGAAAGGAAATTTGAATCTTAAAGATCATCTACCAAGGAAAATGTCCCAGCCACAGTGGGTCGTACGACACAACTTCACTTCTGTGAGACCCTTGGAGAAAATCCATAGAGCCCAAATGAAGAAAGGGTGGTCACCGAAAGCTGTGGGAAAGAGACAGAGTAGCCTTCATGGAAATTGAAGCTCAGTTTGGGAAAATGAGTTGTGGAGATGGGCTGGGGGGATGACTGCACAGAACATGATGGGCCAAGTGCCCACCTAAGACGGTGACGTCTGACGTCTCACTGCGACATCCATTTCTACCATGATTTGAAAGAATTGCTGAATCACTAGTTATTGGCCTAATATAGTAAAACACAAAAAGAAAAACATGTCACTTGGACTCTTCAACTATTTTTCTTTCTTTAGGTTTCTCCTGGCCTTGGGAAAGCAAAAGCCAGGATCTCTCTCTTTTTCCTTACGTCTTTGTGCCGGATCTGTTAAGAGCATAGTGGTCGCAGAGGCACCCACCAGCACTGTCCTTGTTCTCTCCGAGCAAAGACTGCTGCACAATGGACCAGCACCCCTAAAGCCATGCATTTCAGGGGACACATGTCTTCCTGAAACACTAAGAGCAGCCATGTATTTTAAATGCTAAAATTAATGGAACACAAAATAATATTTTTCATCAAACGACAGCAGTTCTTAATCAGTTTTAATCCAAGATCTCCAGAAAAGTGCTTTGACTGATTTGAGCTACTATTTTAATGACACTTATTCCCTCTCATCCACTGAGAAGGGCCACTGTTTGAAAACACATCATCCCTGACGCTGCATAAGGGTCCCTACCATTGTTTTTTAAAGAAGGGGAATCTTTAAACACACACAGCGAGGGACCTTAACAGACAGCAAGATGAGCCCTTTGGACATGCCTGCGCTTGCTGAACCATGCAGCTGAGTCTGTTTCTGAGATTCTCCAAACAAAACCCAGCTTGAAATGGCACTCTGTGACAGGTGGATAGGTCTGTTTTAACTCGTCCTAAATGATCAAATGATTCCTTTAATGCTATCTCAGAAAAACTAGATTATCTGTTTTGAACATTCAAGGAATGGTGGGCAATACTTGGCAGTTGTGGGCTGGGTAAAGGTGGCATCTGTGGGGGACTAGGATGCTTCTCTGGTGTTTATCCCTGTGTTCATGATAGGCACAGGCAGGTCAGCAGACTCTGAAACAGGCTGTGGGATGAAAATTCCCAATTCACTGCTATCAGTAATCTACTCTAAGTTAAAAGTACTTTTTAGACATACTCCCTATTTTGGGGGGTGCAGGATTATTTTTTAAAGATCATTTTGCTGAGCCTTAATGACTCTACTATGTTATGAAAGATTTACTTCCTCCTACCAACTGTATGCGTTAAAATTCTATGTCCAAGGTGTTGACATCAGCAGACAGGGACCCTGGGAGATAGTCAAGTCATGAAAGCAGAGCGCTCTTGGTTGGGATTAAGGCCACTACAAAAGATGACCCAGAGGAGCTCATCCAGCTCTTCTACCATGGAAAGGCACAGCAAGCAGGAGCCAGCTCGGAACAAACGAGTGGACTTTCACCAGGCGCTCAATCTGCTATCCCGTTGATCCAGAAATTCCAAGCCTTCAGAATTGCAAGAAAGGAGGGCCAGAGAAGGGGCTGGTAAGATGGTTTAGTGGTATAAAGTGCCTACTTAGGAAAGCTTAGGCAACTGCAAGAACCATGGTTTGATTACCAGCACCACATGCTGTGCCAGTCCTACCCCCAGGGCAGGCTGAGTCAGCCATAACAATAAAAAAAAAAAA
>PVKN010044083.1:0-10139 GCA_004027915.1 Capromys pilorides
AAAGAAAAAGCACATCATGACATGATGAAAGGCTAATCAAAACCTAAAGCCTCTATCTTTAGTTATGGCTTCTTTATTATATCCTTAGTCTTTTATATTGAGAAGTAGAAAGCAACTGAATGCAAGAATTGGGTAGGAAAACTAAGCATCAGGTGAATGAATTTACTTGTAAATTAGCAAAGTCTGTCAGCGAGAGACAAGCCAACGAACCATGATGGGTGTGAGGACAGCCGCTGAGCGCTCGCGTGGATGTGAGGGAGCCTGCGCCCACGGATGACTTCTCCCTCCCTGGACGGGGAGGGGCCCCACAGCGGGCCGTAGGGGCCCAGTAGGTCAGTGACCGTGCCCTCGAGAAGTTTGCCTAGAGCTTCAGTTGCCAACCACAACCGCCCACCTCAACCGTTCTACTGACGCTGCTGTCGCTTCAAGTCCCGTTGGACTCAGCTCCTCCTTTTCTGGGTATTTTTTCAGAATTGAAAACTTCATACCACAGCGAAATATGTCCACCCATGTGTATAGCAGCACCATTTTTCACAGCTAAATCTTAACACAAATGCCCATCAACTGAGGAATGTGGTACTTCAATGCAGCGGAGCATTACTGAGCTATAAACAGAGATAAACTCAAGGCTTTTATAGGTAAGCAAATGCAGCTAGAGTCCATATTCATAAGTGAAATAAATCAGACCTGCATGTGTAAATATCGTATGGTCTCCCTAGCATAAGAAACTGACAGAGTAAATAAAACCTCCAAGCACCATAGATACTGTGTAAAGGAAACCATTCAAAAGGAAAGAGCAGCTGATGAGAGAAGGAGAAAAGAAAGAAAAGAGTTAAGACAAAATAGAGAACTAAAATAAAATAGCTAAGATAAAATGGCTAAGATAACTGCACTACTAACTCCTATTGTTTTATTGAAAGAAACAGTGAACAGCTAGTTTTTATCAATTTTGCATGCCTGTAATCTGGTAATCTCAAACACTACGTTGAAAGTAACAGCATGCAATATAACAGCCATTGCTGATTCCCTCTTATGTTGTTTTAAAAACAAGATAAAAATAAATAAATAACTCTTCCTATGAAATAAACCTACAAAGCAAATCACAGCTATTTTAAGGCCATTCTGAGCAGAGAAGGGCTGCAGTCCCTGGGAACTGCCCTACAACGCCTCCCGCCTTGCTCTCTGTCCCTTCCCGAGCTTCACTAGTGACGATTAGAATGACTCTGTGGAATTAGAGAAATATTTCTCAGCGACCACAGTGTGAATGTCACGCCCACTTCCATGTAGCTTAACTGTGTGCAAACAGAAGGTCAAGTAGCCGTGTGCTGTGCTCATACCTCTTAGGAAGTTATAAAACCAGATAGTTTCTCAACCAAAACTAGCTCAAGCAAAATGAGCAGACAGTGAAAATTCAATGTACGACATTAGTTTAAAGAGCTGGGCACAAGGTGCCCACGAGGTCATTGGCGCAGCCCTGAATCTGCAGCACAGGTCCTTTGGGACTCTGCAGGCCTGAACTAGAGGGCACTGAGTAGGGACTCAATTTCCAAGTCGCCTTTCTCTCCTGAAAGTGCGGTCAGCTCTGTAGTGTGTGCGTGCACCTGCAGGCACACGTGTGTGTGTGTGTGTGTGTGTGTGCACATGCATGCGTATGTACCAAAAATTAAATAATTTCCGGTGTGCCAAAAATTAAAACTTAAATTCCTAGGTCTCAAATTATTTTCCAATTCCAAGACCTCCTTCTGTTACCAAACAAGGTCCAGAAGAGATTCCCAAGGCTGAGGTAAGGAAGCTGGGTCTCACCTATAGATTAGGATTCAGGCTCAGCGGATCCCACCAAGTAGTAGACTCCCCCAGACGAGTCAGTAAGACGCTCTGGAAGGCCTTTATTAGGCAAACATTAAAAGGTATGTTTTTTTTGTTTCTTTTCTCATTTTGTTTTCTTTTCCTCTCCTTCCTTTCCCCCTTCCCCTTCCCTAGTTCTCCTTCCCATTTGAACATTTTCTTTCTATTTCACAAAATCCGTTCTATATTTGATCCTTATTATTTTGCTTTCTGACATTAAAGAAACAATGTAATATTTACATGTATGCCCAATTTATGTCATTTAATGAGCTCAGAGTGCATCCATTTACCTAAAATTATCTTAAGTTTATCCTGAAGGTGAAGTAGTACTCCCTTGTAAATATATATATATATATATATATATATATATATATATATATATATTTTTCATTCAGTCATCAATTGATGGACATTTGGGCTGCTTCCAAATTGTGCTGCTATGGGTGTGTGTGTACAACTGACAGGCTCTCTTGACTTCTTTCAGGAAGGTATCAAGAAGGGGAATAGCTAAAACTTCTAGTTCATTTTTTTTTTTTTTTTTTTGGAATAGAAAATAGTGATAGGAAAAATAGCATTAGAAATGATACAAGATTTCACCAAAGTAGTTTAGGAATTCAACCATGGTTGCTGTATTACACGATGCTATCTTCAAATCAGTTGTTCAGATTGCCAAATATAAATGTGTAAGATTTTTGTTGTTATTGTTGTTGTTTTGTGCAGGGTCTCACTGTGCAGCTCTCATTCATAGTGATCCTCCATCACTGGCTCAGTGCACCCAAGATTGGGACCAGTGCGGCACGCAGGGCCAGGAATCGAACCCTCGCCCCTGAGCTTCCCTAAGCAAGCACTTAGTCTACTAAGCTATACCATCGGCCCTTAAATGTCTAAGATTTTTTTTAAAGAAAAAACAAAACAAGACAGAATCTTCACACTGATTTTTCCACATGATTGCACCAGTCTACCCTCCCCCTATCCCTGGAGAAGGATACCTTTTCCCACTAGCATTTGTTATTGGTTGATTTCTTGATAATAGTCATTCTTTCTGGAATGAGATAGAATCTTAATTTGCATCTCTCAATAATCAGGCTGAACATCTTTTCATATATTTATTTGTCATTTCCACTTCTTCATCTGAGAAATGTCTATTCACTCCAGATGCCCGTTTTTAGATTTGGTCTTCACATTTGGGAGGGTTGATTTTTCCATTCCTTATATATTCTATATATTAGTCCCTTGTCTCACAAAAAAATCATTCCCACTCTTGGTGTTATCTCTTCACTCTGTTGACAATTTCTCTTGCTGTCCAAGAACTTTTCAATAAGATATCCAAGTTGTTGATTCTTTGTAATGTTTCCCATGCACTAGGAGCTTTGTTTATACAGTCTTTGCCTATACCTATGTCTTCAAGAGTTCTGCCTATTCTATGTTCCAGCAGATTGTTTCTTTTTTATTGATTGATTGATGGATTGATTGATTTATCTTTATATTTTAGGGAAGGATCTACAGGATGTTCAGGGTCTCACTGCTAGATCAGACTTGTAGTAATCTTCCTGTTTACAGCCTCCCAAGAGCTGGGATTACAGGCGCGCACCACCACACCTAGTCTCAGTTGCTGTTTCAACACCCCCACCCCCCAAACACCCAGGAGCAGGCAAGGCCAGCATGTCAGGCCCAGGGATCGAACCTTCAGCCCCTGAGCCTGCTTGCAGATGGCTTTAATCCACTGGGCTACTTGGCTCACCCTTTTGTTTCTCTTTTAACATCTACATCTTTCGTCCATTTGATTTTACATTAGTTCATGGTTAGAGATGTGGGTCTAGTTTTAATCTTTGGAATTTGGAATGCCAGGGGTTTTTTTTTAGCATCATTTGTTAAACAGGCTATCTTTCTTCCAGTGAAAGCAGTTTGTCCCTTTGTCAAAGATAATGTGGCTGAATGCATTTGGAGTCGTTCCTGCATCTTCTAATCTGTTCCATTAATACTTGGGTCTATTTTTTTCCCAGAGTGGAAGAGGGATTAAGAGAATGTAGGGAAGTGGGAAAGCAAAGAAGACTCAAGATACATCATGTACAGGTATAAATTCCCTACGAGGAATATGATCACTGTGTATATCTAAAATCTACCAATAAAATTATTTTTTAACAAAACAAAGAAATCAAGGGAATCAATGGGAGCCCTTACATAAAAAGTGGGGCACTATTTCCTGAAACAAAGACATTTATACCTCTCATGAGATGGTAGAAACCCCAAGAAAAGATGCCATAATTTCCAGATGTGGACTATTCCATATTAAAGGTATGAGCCCCGTTGGTTGGTTGATTTTATGTGGATGATTTAGGTATTTTGTGAATTCTCACAACCTGTTCCTTTATCATAGGATCTGACCCCTGCTCTTCACTTTCTCAACTAAGCCAATTTATGAACTTCCAGTATTTCTGTGGATTTGGGGTCTGAAGGGTCTAGAAGAAAGGAAGCCCACAGAGGCTGCTGATATGGATTACTTTGGGTGATTTTAACTTTTTTGTTTGTTTGTTTTATATGTGGGAAAGAGTCCATAGGGTGTTCAGGGTCTCACTACTAGATCAGACTCACAGTGATCCACCCGTTTACAGCCTCCCAAGAGCTGGGATAACAGGTGTGTGCCACCACGCCCAGTCTCAATTGCCATCTCAGTGCACCCCTGGGGGCGGGGCCAGCACGGCAAACCTGGGGATCAAACCCCTGGCCCCTGCACTTGCTTGCAGGTGCTTTAATCCACTGAGCTACTTGACCAGCCCTGGGTGACTTTGATGAGCCCTGAAATTTCAGTCTTAAAAGTATAATTTTAGCTACAATTTCTTCATCTCCTTTTTACCTATCTTCTCTTTTTCAATCCTATCTCCATTCTACCAGGCTGGCAGCGCAGATCAAACCTTAGTCTTTCAGATACACCTTTGGACATGTGTCACAGAGTGTCTCTTAGTACCCACGCATCCAGGGAGCAGAGAAAGGGACTCCACTCCAGGGTACCTATCCTCACAGGAGTGTCTGCCACTCCTCTCCAGTCACAGCTGAGAGCTTGCTGGCCCTGTTATGCGCTCTTGTGAGTGTGCCCTCATTGTGCCAAGAGAGGTTTGAATTCTGACCTCAAGAAAAGAGCAAGAAAAAGATAAAAAAGAGGAAGAAAAGGTCAGAGGCAACTGGCTGCCTGCCTGCCATGCTGGGGAAGAGATCGCCTCCACCCATAGCCCCATTCTCTGTGCTTAGGGCAGATCCAATGGGGCCTGGCCAGACTGAGCTATCAGCTCTTCATCTCTGGAATGAATAATATAATTATTTAAAATGAACAATGGAGAGCATATTTGTAATGATCAGTGCACAGTATAAACGTAGTCTACACTTCCAGTAAGAATTCCGTCACCTAACAGCAGAAGGCATCTGTGTGGCCAGCCCACATGCAGTACATCTTAAGCAGTGGAGGCAAAGAACTCATGGAGGATCCCCTCCCTTTATGTACTCAGCTCAAAGCAGAACCCAACTGACAACTTTTGCAAGATGTAGAAAGAGTTTGAAATGAAAAGGCCTAGATTCCTACCTCAGTTTGCGCTAAGTATCAGCTGTCCTTTATACTTCGATCCTCTGAATTTCACGTTACACTGCTTTAAAATAGAGATCATGTTTTCTACAATGCTTGGCTGTAAGATTATTATCAAACAAGACATGATATTGATGCAGGAAGAAAAAGCTGATCTGGGGTGGATGACCTTCAATAGGAAACCTCCAAATGATATAGGGAAAACCCATCCCCAACCTGAAAAGTAACTGAGATGAGTTCGTGTTCTCTAAAATTGAAGAATGAATTTTAGGAACAAATGGATGCAATGAGCAGAACATATTTATTGAGGGAAAGAAAGCTCCTGTCCCAGAGAAAGACAGGAGGGGGGGTCACGAGTGGATGTTGCCGGGAAGCTCTCTTTCAGGCACTTTCATAGAGGAGAAGAAATGGGAACTCGCTTAAGTAGTTTTGAGGTGGGACAAAGACTATGGTCAACCAATGAGATTACAAGCACCATTGCTCAGGTAACACTGATTAAAATCAGGATCCAGTGGGAAAGCAAGTCACGTAGCAAGCTGGCAAGAACACCACCTATTGAGCTTGGGCTCATGGCTCTTTCCAGGTTCTTTCAAGGCACTTAATACTTTTTAGCATAGCAATCCCTGATGACCATCCCTAGGGAAGTATGTAGTTGCATCTGTTTACTCTTGTCTTGAGATCTGGCCCACGGCAGAGGAGTGTCTGTATCTAGTCGGAAAGTCACCTTGTCTTCCACGTCATTCTTGAGGGCCTGGCCCTGTCTAACTGCCTATCATATTTCTAATTCAGCTGTCTACAACAACATCATAGTACATTGGTAAATATAATGTGATATGATGAGCGACTTCAAAATGACAGTGACATCAGCTCCAACTCCCTCACTTGACAGGTGATGAAAAAAGAGCCCTAGATTGTCCACGATTGTCTGCCAAGGTACAATTATAGCTGGGCCATGCTCTGAAGATGGGGACCTGTCCTAAAGTGTTGTCCTAACACTTCCCTACCTTCCTTCTTTCCTTTTGTCCCCTGTGCATTAAATGGACAGGGCACTACATAAGTGCTACCACTAATCTAAAACTCTCATTGGAAATGCTGGGTGATAGCAGAGGAAAGCACTGAAGTTTAGAATCGGGGAAGGTTTCCCCAAGATGAGACCCCAGAACAGGTGCTCTGTGCATTGCAGGACCTCCTTTCAACTCCTGGCCCAGCCCATGGTTCATGAGTACAGCAATGAACTGTCCCAGCACTCGGCACCCTCTGGGACATCTCAGGGCTCCTCACTCCCTAGAGCTGCCCAGCCAGGCTGATTAGGGAGCCTATCTTAGATCCTTCCCTCTGGTACTTCAGAAAGCCTGAAACATTTTAGATCTACAATGGTTTCCTGCCTTTGTTTAATGCAGTGGCTTATGTTTGGTCAATTCTCTCTCTGGTTCCTCTGAGCCCTGTTTATAGGAGAAAGCTTCACTTCCAGTCTTGTTGACTTGGAGCACCATTGGGAACAATCCAGCTCATAAAAAGCCCTACAGTTCCTTTGATGGCCTTATCATGACCTGAACATTTTGTTAACAAAGCACCCTGTTAGTGTTTTGAGCACAAGAACTAATGTGCCTCGGGCTGAGCTTGTTGCCAAAGTGGTGCCTGTTCCTAAAAAGGGAAAGTTTTAATTCTATTTTCAAAATAAGTCATATTACCCCAGCTATATTAGGCAATGGCATCAATCAGTACAAGAAGCCTGTGCCTGGGGGAGAGGGGCTGGGGGTGGTGTGGGTTCCCTGGCCAACCCTGTTCAGGTCGTCTCTGGAACAGGCCGTGGAACCCCTCTTGTAGGAAATGCAACTGCCCTCCCTGAGATGGGCCTGGAATTGGCTTTTTCAGTACAGAACACTCAAAGCCAGGCTCAGTAGCAGCACCAGGCTGCTCCCTAGGGAGGCGACAGGGTAAACTGTACAATAACGAAGCTGACCTGAAGGGTGAAAAGACGAAGCTTCAGTTCTTTTCTTGGGCAAAGCCACGCTTAGCTCAGGTCCCTGGCACATTGCTGGGTCCTGAATATGGTCCCTGTCACTGAGCTGTCTGCTTGCCTTCAGCAGGAGTTGAGGAGGAACTCCATGTAACGAACGGCAACGGTGGAGTGGCACGCAGCACTCCAGGAGGACCGGAGGGGCTTCCGGAGCTGACCTGCAGGGCTCGGCAGCCCTGCTATTTTCACACACAGAAAGGGAAGAGGGAGATCAAAAGAGAGACTGCGGCAGCGATCTGCAGTCAAACACCATTAGCCCAGGTGCAAGGCAAGCGCCTGTACCAGATGCCCTGACTGAAGGTAAGAGACGAAAGCCCCAGGAAAAGAACACTGCGAAGTGGGGAGAAAAAAGAAGAAACGCCACCTAAGCCAGTGGGGTTGTCTTCCCACACTCCCTCTGCCACCTGTGCATGGTGAGAACCTTGAAGATCATGGAGGACAGCGCCCCACCACTCTCCAAAGGAAGCGTCTTCCTCAGAAGGTTTCTCCCAACAGTGAAATGCTAAATTGTTTCCCTGTCTTTCATAGAATTGTTCTCAGCTCTATTCTACTTTGAAGGATCTGTACATTCTAAAGTATGTGTAGATCATGAAGTAGGCGTAGATTCTAAAGTGTAGGCTTTAAGATACTTGTACATTCTAATGTATTTGTACGTTCTAAAGTAATGCATACTTTAATTCCATAATGTTACAAAAGCTCTCATGTCCGTGTGTTCTGATGTTCATGAGACAACAGGCTCCTTTCTTATTTCCATTTCTCTGTACATTTATTCATAGGCAGCATATAATTTCTTCTTTCTTTCTTTCTTTCTTTCTTTCTTTCTTTCTTTCTTTCTCTCTTTTTACCAGGGATCAAACTCAGGACTTGATGTTTACAAGACTGGCACTGTTACCACTGAGCTATCTCCCTGGCCTTAGTTTCTTTTAAAATTTTCTTGTTACCTAGAGGAGTTCTCTTGAAGTATCTGCTAATGAAATGTCTTTCTATGTTGATGGCCCAGTGCATCCCTTCCCCCTAACTGCTGATTAAAAGTCATTAAAGTAAGAAATGAACGAAGGAAATGAAATCAAGTAACAGGAACTACGGCTCAGTGAGCTAACTCAGTGGTCTCAGTTTTTCTAGAACTGGGCCAGATGTGAGCAGAGCTCAGCTCGTAGGCTACTCAGGCTGCCGAGCACCAGTCATCTTCCCACGCCCAGGCCAACATGGTGGACAGTCTTTTCCCCTACCTCCCATAGTCAGAATCCCACTAGAACAACAACGCCCTTCTCACTCAGCTCAGAGTACATCTGGGCAATTCATATTCCTCACCTTTTCGGAGAAAGCCTTCCTGATCCTTGGTCCAAGCCTCAAAACCCTTTTATATGTAAGACAAGGAGAAAACAACTGAACCGAGATGCTGAAATAAGACAGAAATTTCTTGGTTATTAGAAGCAACCAGACAGCAGTTAGGTGACAATATTTAGCAAGGTTATGTCAGAGGAATTAAAAACTCAGGAGAGAAATAGGACTAAGAGTCATGGACTTGCAATGATTAGGATCTGGGATTGCGAAAAAGAAAATGGAATTGGGAAGATGTTTCTACCACTCAGTCATTAAGTCGGGAAAATTTCACCCAAACACAAAATCTTCAAGCAGCAACTGGAGGTGAAAACATATCTATGATCAGCCTAATGGAGCAGATTGACCTTCTGATGATGTCAAGTGCTAAATGAGTCTTTTGTTATTGAGAAGACATAATCACTAAAATATTCCCCAGAAAAACCTCTCATCCTCCTAAATGTGTGTCCTATTTATGGAACAATGGCCAGTTTCAATCTTGAGAAAATTTTGCACTTCTAAATACATGTTACGTAAATAATAAAACATAAAGTAAAACATAATTTGTTTTAAAATTCCCAAACAAAAGATTTTACTGCTCAGGGAATGCCCTTCACGCTTTAAGTTATTAAATTAAGTTGTGTAATTGGTTGGCTTTGTCATTTGAGCCATGTTTCTGTTCTACAGAGAGACAATGGGACAGAGCCTTAGCGGCCAGCTCAAGATCGGCAGTCATAGAACCTTGCAGTCCAGAGCTGAAGTATCAGCACCTGGATTGCCTGAGCTCCTGAGGCCCCCCACGTATGCAACTATTAAGCAAAGCAGAGGGCACCTGGCCAACTTTGGGGCTGTGTTGGAGGCACATGTTCACTCTTGCTGCTGTGTATTAGAGCCCTGACCTAGACTTACTAGATTTTCTGCCTTAACCAATTTAAGAATTATCACCCCAAGAAATGCTAAATTTGCTTTGCTAAGTGCATCCCTGCTGTCCGCACAACCCACGACCCACTCACTGCAGACCATGGCAGGTTTACCTGTCTCAGGGCAACAGCTGCTTGGCTTGAATTTTAAGGAAAAGTTATTGAGTACACAATGTCTAGGCCTCTCAACTAAATTCTGATGTGAATGGCACAAAATATACTTGTTTGTACTTTTAATTTTCTAATAAATATTCATAGTGATCTTTCCACATCATCCAAGAGAAGCAAATAAAATACTTTTTTAAAAAATATAACTTCAAAGGTCAGTGATTGAGAGATGGAGGGAGAAGAAAAAAAGGGTCGGGGACAGGAATGAAAACAGAGCGAAGACGTGCCATGTACATGGACCGACTTGCCTCAAGGAACGGAATCTCTTGACCAGCACATGTGTACCAATAAA
>PVKN010044084.1:0-10148 GCA_004027915.1 Capromys pilorides
TGGGGACCGGGGACACTCCTGCCATGCTCCCTAAGGCCTGCGTGGCTGGGGTTCACAAGGAAGTGAACCCCAAGTTCTTGGTTATGAACTTGTGCACCTTAATGCAAGGCATCAAAGATTCTGGAGGAAGAAGATCGGGGCCTGTTGAACACAGCACCAACAGTGCTGAGGGGGCGACCCAGACCTCGCAACTCCACAGCCCCCTTCCAGTGGCGTCACTCCTCCTCCCCGGGGCACTGGCCACTTTCACAATGTATGAGGCACCTGGTTACACGCAAGCAACCACCTGCCAGTCAGTCTTTCCAATAGGATGCTGTGGCTTGGCAGTGCTTTGTGAAGTGCTCACGGGCCCCGGCCCCGATCCCATGGGCGCTGAGGTGCCGTGGCTCTTCCCAGAGCTCTCTGCCCACAGCAGAGGCATCTGCCCCTTGTCAGTGCTGCCCTCCAGCTAGTCCTGCAGCTGTCACTGGCAGGTGACGCCGGGAGAGTGGCACTGCCCAGAGCTTGCTACCTCCACGTCCAGCTGGCAACTGTCCCCGTCTCCTACAGTGACACGTATGTAAATTCGTCTGCGCTACACAGGATGGAGGCAGAGGCATGTGCCCCCCAGGACACTCCGCGCTGCTGCTCCAGATGGACAGAGGGGACCGCGTTTTGGGACTGCAGTCATCTGCCCTCCACCCATCCTGACTCCCGGCGCCTGGGAGTCCTAGCAGGGCATCCTGGCCCTGGCTCTCTGCCCAGGCTGGCCTCCCATTCCAGGGCCATCTCATCCACAGCTTCCTCTTCCAGTGCCCATTCATGTTCAGGTTTGCTCATTACTTTAGGATACCCACCCTGAGGAAGCTACACCCCTGCCAAGGGACCTGAGCTAAGGAAGGTCTCACTGTGCTGACCACGCGGCAGCCAGGCCCCATGGGGACGATTCACAGAAAGATTTCCACAGTACCATTTTCCTTTGTTTTCACTGATGAGGATTTCACTGGCCAGGCTGTACCTGCTAGTAGCACTCCCTGGTGACTCAAGCACATTGACTTCTGTGGCTTGAGAGAGAGAGAGAGAGAGAGAGAGAGAGAGAGAGAGAGAGAGAGAGAGAAGGAAGAGAGCATGCACTGCTGCACGATGAAGTCTGAAATCTGGGACAACCCCCAGAATCTCGGCGAGTGGACACGCTGATCTGGACGTAGCCCCGGCTCCTTAGGAGCAGAGCAGGCGGGAGTACAGATGCCTGGTGGCCACCAACCTCGGTCCCCATGCACTCAGGGCATCAGCCAGCAAGGTTCCAAAGCAAGCATCAAACACTGGCATCTGCTGCAGACTCCTGCGGGTGAGGTGCCAGGGTCTGATCTGTCCTGACTCACGGGGGAGGAAGAAGGTGACTTTCCCGAAGCCACGTGGCAGTGCATGTGAGTCAGAGAGCCCTGGCCCCCGCGGTGCGCATGCACGCAGCCAGCCTTAGGGATCAGGCCAGGCAGGGCAGGGCGCCAGCAGGGCATGGTGCTTGGGCTCTCCCACGAAACCAGCTGCCCCTGACAAACGACCCCTGCCTGGGAGTACCCCTTGGGGTACAGGCTGTGGAGTTAGAGCCAGCGCGTCTGTGCTGGGTGAGCCTCCAGCGCTGTGGCATCTGCCTGTGTGGGATGTGGGCATCTCAGCCAGCCCAGCCCTAACTTGTGCTTCTTATAGATAGGATTCGTGGGCCTCAGAACCTGAAGGATGACACTGGGTACATTTCAGATCTCATAGTGGAGGAAATGAAAGTTTCGTGATAAAATATTAATCCTCCATTAATTTTTCATTACTTTTGATTCCTCCAAGCATAAAATAGCAGAGAGAAACAAGTTCAAATGCTAGAGGAAAAAATCTTGTGCTTCTGGGAATCTATTTCTAGCTTAACTCACCATTCTGGGTTTTGTTAGAAAAGTGGGGAAATCAGACAGGAGGCAGTTATTTCTTGGTGCATCTGGAAACTTCTGAGCTCCTACTGTGTGCCCAGTCTCGTCATGGTCCTGGATGCCAGTGAAGGGGGGCTGCCTGGGCCAAGTGGGCAGCTGCCAGTGGGCATGACAGTCTCCATGGGTCATGGGCGGGTGTGGCTGGCCCTGGAGGTCATGCTGTCCTTGCCAGAGCCTTGCTCCACTTTCTCCGTCCTTTCTGTGGGCTGCTGGGTTCCACAGGCCCACACCGCACCCTGATTCTCCTCTACCCAGCTCCTCTTGAGGCTTGCTCTTGCTACTCGCCATCCCAGCAGGCGTGATGATGGGTCCTCCATCTGCCTCTGGCATCCTGGTCCTGCCCATGCCTCGGCGTCCCACCAGGACCAGAGTCCTTCACTGGGACTTCCAGGCTTTGGTCAGCATCTCCTGCCTCCCTCTTCTTCTGAGTTCTGGGGCTGAGCTGAGCGCCCTCGCAGTATACTGTGTCCTCAGTCACCTCCCCTTTTATTCTCTCTTGAGACAGGGTCTCAGGAAGTTGTTCAGTTGCCTGGGATGGGATTGAACCTCAGATGCTCCTGCCTCAGCCGCATCGACAGCTGGGATTGTAGGTGTGCACCACTGTGCCCAGGCGCTCTGGACTTCCTGCCTCCCAGAGCCCTGGAAGCATTTGGCATTGATAACTGTGCTCTCCTTGAGCTCTCTCCTTTTGACTTACCCCACATCCCTTGTACCCCCAAGGCTGGGGAAGGAACCCTGCAGCCATTTTATTTTATTTTTAATTTTGAGAAGGGTCTCAGTACGCCGCTAAGTTGCTGGGCGTGGGTTTGAACGTGCAACCCTCCCGCCTCAGCCTCCTGGGGAGCCCGCATTGCTGTGTGCCTCCCGCACCACTCCTCCTTTAGTTCCTTCCTCCTCAGGCTGCAGTGGCTGCCGGGGCTCATCCTCGACTCTCCTTCTGGCTTTCTCCTTTCCAGTGGCCTCCAGGGGCAAGCTTCAGCTGATGGCTCCACCGTCCCTCAGCAGTCTGCTGCTCTGCTCTGGTTTCTGTTCCTAGATGTCCCTGGCAGTCACATGCCTGTCCTGATCCCTGTGAGTTCCGGCAGAAGCTGACACCTCCCTCACCCACTTTCTGCCCTCCCACCTCCTCGCCATCCTGCTGCTGCTGGTCTCTGGGCCCGGCCCACAGTGCCCCAGACTGCCCCCGCTATTCTGCTGACGCACTAAATCTGCCCCTCACTCCTGGTTCTGGCGCTAAACTTGAGCCACAGGACAGGCACTGTGCCCCTGTCATGTGTGCCAACACACAGCTTGCCGTGTCCTCCACTGCTTCTCTTGAGGACCCTGGTGCTTGCGCCTGGCGCACAGGACCACCGCACAGCCTGCTTCTTTGCCCACCAGTGCCATCTGCCACTAGGAGCCCCAGGTGTAGGCTCTGGTTTCCCCGAGGTCTCTGTGCACACTCCATGGTGATCTCAGCAGATCTAACCTTCCATGCTGGCTGCTGGAGAAAGACTGGAGTGCACA
The DNA here is from genome assembly GCA_004027915.1 of Capromys pilorides. Lineage (NCBI taxonomy): Eukaryota > Metazoa > Chordata > Mammalia > Rodentia > Capromyidae > Capromys > Capromys pilorides. Next base: position 3,462 of record PVKN010044084.1, read on the forward strand.
GCTTCAGGCCGCCTTCCTGTGAGCTACAGAGGCTGCCAGCGACCCCGCCCTGCAGAAGGTTAGACTTGGAAGCAGGGCGCAGGCCTTTGCCTAATTGTTGTTATTATTATTAATTTTTCATACTGGGAATGGAACTCATGACCTTACGCTTGCCAGGCAGGTGCTAAACTGCTGAGCTCCACCCACGGCCTTGCCTTTGCTGCTCTGCTCCCAGCATTCTTGGTTTCCTGGATGGCCTGCCTGGCTCAGGCCGAAACCTGAGGAGTCCTTCCGGGCCCTTCCTTTCCCTTCCAACTCTCTATCCCCATATACACACACAGAAAATCCTGTAGTCCATCTTCTACATGTATCCCTGCCTCGGCCACCTCTGACTTTAGGGTCACGCTCTTCCTCTCAGTGGCCTCCTGCCCACCATGTCTACTCGAGGCTGCCCCAGCCAGCCCAGCAGGGCAGCCACAGGTTGCATCACTCGGGGTCCCACCCTGGCCCTTCCTGTGGTCTCTCTTTGCCCTGTTATTCCTACAGTAGAGGCCTCAAAATGAAGCTGGCATCACACGTGGCTTCTGAATGCCTTTGAGAGCTGCCCCTGCCACCTTGGTCCTTCTCTCTGGCCACTTCCTCACATAGCATTGTGCCATGGGTTACACAAGGGAAGGCACTCTAGAGCTCTTGCCCAGAGGCCCAGGGTTACCAAGCACTGTGCTCTTACAGGTTGTTAAGAAGGCAGCACTTGTGTGAAGTGTTCTTACCCCCAGCACAAAAACTGAGCAAAAATCCACAAACAGAGCACAGCAGCTCACGTGCAGAGTTCTGACCCCTTCCTTCTGTGCTGTGGCTTCTCTGTGACTGTGCCCCACCTTGGATGTGTCCTGCTTGGTCAGTGGCTCACCTGCCCAAGCCTACGCAGTGCGTCCTCTGAGAAGCGCCCTGCAGCACCCCAAGTGCACAGAAGGCCTGAGAATTCATGCCTCGTGGTGCTAAAGCAGTTCCTACACATGGACAGGCATCTCTGTCCCACTCAGCTCTAAGGCCTGGGCTGGCAGCGGGGACTTGGCATAGAGCGGGTTCGGTGAGTGTTTCACTCTGAGGAAGCATGGACTGAGCATCTTCTGCAGGCCTGCCACTGTTCTGAGAAATGTAGTCTAGGAAAGGAAACAACTCCCAGCACGGGCGGTAGTGGATGTGTGCAGGAAGACAGGTGACCAGGTGAATCGTACCTATGTCAGCACGCAGTGGGGAGAGTGCACCGGCGGCACTGGCGGTTGTAAGTGGGCAGTCAGAGAGAGCTCACTGGAGCCCGGCCCCAAGGCACTCAGGGCTGCCTGGTGGACAGCAAACGTGTGACCTAGAAACTGGTGGAATCACTTGGGAGAGCCACTGCACTGAGAACCCTGGACCCCAGGCAGGAGCTGTTGGTGGTGGCCTCCATCAAGAAGCGTGAAGGATGCCGTCCCATTCCCATTCCATCTGTGCTGTGCATGCTAGTGGGAGTCACTGCTCTGACACCCAATAGCCCCTTCCCAAGGCCCAGAAGGAGCCCAGGCCTTTGTGGAAGTGGTCCCGGGAGAGGGAGGGTCAGTGAGCCCCCCCCCCCCCCGCCCCCCCACACACACAGTCCCAGGCTCTCCTGGGCTGGGTTTAAAGCCTATGCCGCAGCCTTCAGTGCAGCTACAGCTCTGGCTCCTGACTTATGAATGAGGGCGTCTCCTCCCACGCCCTGCCAAGGGATGCGGCTGCAAAGGAGCCTCTGCGGCTCCCTTCATTCTCAGCTCAAGGACTTCCTCCTACCTGACCATTTATCATGATGAAGGCTGTGCAGCCACCAGCTCCACATGGCCTTGGCCTTGCTGGTGGGGCCCAGAAGAGTCTTGGGTGCATCTGGGCCCTCTTGGCAGTACCGTGGGGCCGAGGGGGGCGGGGGGGACTCCAGACAGGAGCCGCCCTGCAGCCTGGAGAACATGGGCATGCCTTGCACCCAGGTCTGGGCACTGGTACTGGAGTCCATTTGGACTGCTGCAGCAAAGTGTACAGACCAGGCAGGCTATAGCTGTGGAAGTTTCCTTCTCACAGTTCTGGGGTCTGAGAGCCTAAGCTCGAGGCCATGTCAGATCTGTCTGATGGCGACCCTCTTTCTGCTTGTTGACTGAACCGTGCACTCACATGTGGGAGGGTGAGGTTGGCAGGTCCCCTTCGAGCCCCGCCCCAGACCTGACCCCTCCAGCGCCGCCTCCATCACCTGACCTCTGGGGTTGGGGAGGGACACAGACATCCCACCCCTGGATGCTTGGGAGGACCTGGACGCAGTCCCTGTCTGTCTCACAGTGCTCAGAACACTTTGAGTGGCTAAAAGCAGCACAGGCGCTCTTATGGCCTGGAGGACCCGGCCCGGGTGTCAGCAGGCTGGGCTGGGAAGCCTCTCTCAGCCTCGGGTTCCTGGTGCGCCGGCTCCCTGGCTCCTGCCTTCCTCCTCCACCTTCAGAGCCTGCAGCGCAGCATCTTCAAGCCCAGCTCCCACTGTCATGGCCCCTGCTCCGGTGCCCATCTTCCTCCAGGGGTCTCTGTGACCACACATGCTCTCCCATCTCAGCAGTGTAGGTTCAGTCAGGCCTGTCATGTGCCTTTTGCCCTCCACAGCGATCCTTGGTAAGGTGTCATTCTGGACACTCCCACATCTTGGGGGCCCCAGTTTGCCCACTCCAGCTGTCTGTGCAGAGAGACGGGGGTTTCGAAATTAAGGAGAGTTTCGCTGCTGTTGCCCAGTAAGAGGAGAAGAAAGCTGCAGGTGAGGGAGTGTGTGCGCGGCTACTCTCGCGCCATGCCCTGGGATTTACTCATCAGCACAACGTGGCTGTGACTGCCGGGTGCAGTGTCAGTGCCATCGGCTTTGGGCCGTGCCCAGGGATTGCTGAGCACACTCCCAAGTGTGTGGACAGAGTAATAAGGGAGTCACAGGCTGCGAGACTCAAATTCCAAGCCCCGCACATGCGCAGACATCTCCTGGCCGCCCAGGAGAGGCACGGAGAGAGGTCCTCAACAGGTGAAGGCAAGTCACTGCATCTGCTCCCTTTGGACAGCCAAGAATGAGGCACGAGGCCCAGCAGGCTTGTGCACATTTGGAGGGAGCGTTCTCCTCATTTGTGCAGCTGCTCCGGCCTGCTGGCAGAGCCCTGAGAGCGGCTGATTTTGAGTGCAGCCTAGAACAGAGAAGGCTCTGCAATAGCTCTGCACGGGCTGCTCTGCCACGGGGGCCACACAGCCCAGAATATCTGATGGTACCTGAGGGTTGGCGGCAGACAGGACACTCTGTGGAGTTTCCGGCAGGCCCCATAGGTGGGTCACGGAAGAGGCCCCAGCAGCTTGGCGAGAGGACCTACAGCTGTCTGTAGGCCACTGATCTCCCTTTGAGAAACAGCTTGTGGCCTATTACGGGGTCTTAATGGGGGCTGAAAGCTTGCCCACAGGACACCAGATTGTGGGTGAGCTGAGCTGCCCACCAGGAGCTGGGTTGCCGCCTGACCCGAGCTCTGAGCTGGAGGTGCCCGGCAATAGTCCATAGTCAAGCAGAAGTGGTGTGCACGTGGTCAGGCCCCCGCACGTCCTGCAGGCAGCAGTAAGTTGCAGGGTGAAGCTGCGCAGATGCTGATGGTTCTGCCCCCATTGTGTTACCTTCTGTCCCCCAGCGTGCACCTGTGGCCCTGGGGATGTACCACAGTATCCGCTGGCAGAGGAAGGGAAAGCGGAGTGTGCGGGTGGTTCTGGCGTGCAGGTGGCTCTGGCGTGCAGGTGGTTCTGGCGTGCGGGTGGATCTGGCGTGCGGGTGGTTCTGGCGTGCAGGTGGTTCTGGCGTGCAGGTGGATCTGCATGTTATGCAGGCACCACTCAAAGCGAGCAGCTACAGCTGCAGCCCCTGTGCAGAACATCCTGGGGACAGTGGTGAAGGCAAATCTCAGGGGGTGGAATTTCCACCTGGCGGCACATTTGCTGGGGAGAAAAACTGGCCAGCTGTGCAGTAGAGGACCAGGAGTCATGCTCATGAAGTTAGGCCCAGATGGATGGCCAAGGACTTAGAAGGAACATGACTGGGTGCTGGTGAGAAAGACTTCTGGTACGTGGATGGACTTCTCTCCGTGGGAGGAAGGAGGTGAAGATACTGTGTCCCATGTAAATGCTCCCCAGTGATCCCAGCAGCAGAGGACTTCAGCAGTCAAGTGGACAGGATGACCCATTCTGTGGCTAGCAGCTGACCTTTTCCTTTAGTTCCTCCTCTCTGTCGATGTTGAACAGAGACCCCAGTGGCAGGAATGGAGGTTATACGTGGGCTCAGCAACAGGGACTCCCACTCAGCAACGCTGACCTGGCTACAGCCAAGGAGTGCTCAATATGCCAGCAGCAGAGAACAATGCTGAGTCCCCAGAAGGCACCACTCCTTGGGGGCTCAGCGTGTGACCTGGTGCCAGGTTGATTGTACTGAATCACCTCCATCATAGAAGGGACAGCATTTCATTCTTGTGTGAACAGACACTTGTGCCGGGTATGGATTTGCCTTCCTTGCATGCCGTGCCTCTGCTTATAGAATGCCCTGCCCACCATCATGTGATTACCTGTAGCACTGCTTTGTTTTTTGTTTTTGTTGTTTTCATGTATGTATTTAGCACAGAGTCTCACTATGCAGCTCAGACTCATGGTGATCCTCAGGCATGCGCCACTATACCCAGATTCATTCACCAGCTCAGCGTACCCCAGGCACAGCATGCCACAGCAAGGATCAAACCCTGGCCCCTGCACTTGCCAAAGCAGGCGCTCAGTCCATGAGCCATCTCATCGGCCCTAGCTTTGCTTTTAACCTAACAACACACTTCTTAACCAAAGCGTGTGACAGTGTGCTCAGGCTCATGGAAGTCATTGCTCTGGCCATGCTCCTCACTATCTGGAAGCAGCTGGGTTGATAGAAAGGTAGAGTGGCCTTCTGAAGATGTGATTACAGTGTCGGCTGGCTGGCACTACCTCTCGGGGCTGGGCAAGGCTCTACAAAAGGCAGAATCAGCGTTCAGTTACGGCTCTAGGTCTCCCATAGCTGGGACTCAGAGGACCACGAATCAAGGGGTGGAAGTAACCACTACCCACGGTGACTCGCCAGACAGAGTTGTGCTGCCTGTTCCCACGCCCTGATGCTCTGGCTTAGAAGACTTTGTTCCAGACATGGAGGGACAACAATGATCACATGGAATGAGGTGCCAAGCCTTCTCCTGGCCACTTCTGACCCTTTGTGCCTGTGACTCAGAGTCACAGTTGGCAGGGGTGATTGACCCAGCCACCAAGGGGCACTTGAACTAATCCACAGTGGTGGAGAGAAGCAGATTTTGCAGTGTGGGACACCCTTGAAGGTGTCTCTCAGTATTTCCATGCCCTAGTATTAAGATCAATGGGAAACTGCAGCAACTCAATCCAAGCAGGATGACAAATGTTCAAAACCCTGCAGGCCTGAAGTTATGGTAAATGCACCAGGTAAGATGCCAAGGCTGGCTGGGGTGGTTGCTCAAGGCCGAGGGAACACAGAATGGGTAGTGAGGAAGGTAAGTCTAAGCGCCCACAAGACTGCATGGCCAGTTACAGAAGCGAGGATTAGAATGGCCACGAGTCTCTCTCTCCTATGTTGTTAATATGCATAAGCATTTGTGTGTATAAACATGGTAACTCGATAGCTTCACTTTCTTTGTTACACAACATTGATGACTTAACACGGGCACTTAAGCATAGTTAAAGCTGCATCCTAGGATTCAGTGACAGGATGTCAGGAGAGGAGCAAGCATCACCTGCAGAGGAACATTGCCTTGTGCTCTAGGGAGGGCACTGGCCGGTTTCTGTTTGTACACAGGGTAGCTGTGTTATGCTGGGCAGAATCAGGAACTTGCTATTGGCTTTGTGTGGTGATTCACATGGTGAAGGAGATGACTGTGGGCAACAGGCTGGAAAGGGCAGCCTGTGGTGGTTTGGTCAAGTTTCTAGTTGCTTGGCTTCGGAGGCTGCCCAGGGATGGGTGGTGCACAGTTGTGTTTGCATGTTTGTGTGTGTGTGTGTGCGTGCGTGCATGCGTGTGTGTGTGTGTGTGTGTGTGTGTGTGTGTGGCACAGAGGCATAGCCTTGGGGTCTGTGTCCACTCCCTGGCTCCTCGGCTCTGAAGTGCTTCCCCTGCTCTGCTCCCTGCTGCCATGAACGGAGCCATCTTGCTCCACCATGCTGTGCTACCACAAAGCCAGCTGACCATAGACCAAAGCTGTAGAGTATTCCTCCTCACAATATCAGACTACACATTCTTCTCAATGCAGTTGACACATTCTACAAAATAGATCACATACTAACTCATAGAACATGCTTAAGTAAATGCAAAGGAATTGCATGTAGATTGTGTGATTTAGCACAATGAAACTGGAAATCAATGGCAAAAGAAACCATAAGAACTTCAGAAACACAAGGAAATTAAACAGCACCCTCCTGAACAACTGATGGGTCACAGAAGAAATTAAAGAAGAAATCAGACAGTTTCTACAATTAAATGATAATGCCAATACAATGTACTAGAACTTATACAACACAATGACAACAGTCTTATGAGGGAAATTTATAGCAGTAAATTCCCTAATAAAAACCAAAAACAAACAACAGAGCAAGCTCAGATAAATATCCTAA
>PVKN010044085.1:0-10170 GCA_004027915.1 Capromys pilorides
GCAGGACTCTGAACTCTCAGCCATCTACAAGGGAAAATCTGGTGCTCTTCAACGAATAACAGCTCGCACTGACTGCTCCACAGGCGTGACTTTACATCCTTCTTGCAACACTTCTATGCAGTGTGTACAAGTATCCCCATTTTACAGATGGGAAGACTGACATGTAGAGAGCTTATGTAATCTTCCCAAAGCCATCATACCAGAGTATGTTGCAAAATTAATCCAGGCCTTTCGGTCTCTAAAATGCTGGGCTACTTGTCCTTACTCTACTATCTCGGCTCCCTAGCCTGGAACCTCATAAGTCACTTTATGTACCTGCTCAATAAACAGAAATACAAATAAGATAAAATAAAATAGATAATGATACAACATCTTCCTATGGAACTACCTGATTGTTTTGGCTTTGGTTTTTCTTTTTCGGGGGGGGGGGGATGAGGGCTACTAGGGATCAAACTAGGGACCTCATGCTGGCCAGGCAGACAAATATGCTGCTGAGCTGTACCCCAAGTCCTGTTTTGGTTTTTCTGAGACAACGTCAAAAAAGTAAACAGGTTTTAAAAAGCAAACCTGAGATAAGTTTTTAGGCTGGCCCTGAACTCACTACATAGCCCAGTTTGGCCTCAAACCTATCACAATCCTCCTGCCTTAGCTTCCCAAGTTCTGGGATTATAGATGTGTACCACACAGAGCTGCTTAATAAAAACTCCAAGGTTGGCCAAATAGCTCAGCAGATTAAAGCGCCTGCAAGCAGACACGGGGGCCAGGGGTTTGATCTTGGGGCCTGCAGTGTGGGGCATGCTAAGACAGCAACTGAAACTGGGCATGGTGGCACGCTCCTGTAGTCCCAGCTCTTGGGAGGCTGTAAACAGGCAGATCACTAGGAGTCCGATCTAGTAGCGAGACCCTGAACACCCCGTAGACCATTCCCTAAAGTATGAAGAATAAATAAATAAATAAATAAATAAATAAAAACTTCAAGGCAAAGAAAATCATCATGAGAACTACAAGCACTGAAACCAGGGCATAGTTTGTGAAGAATCACAGTCCAACCGTAACTTGAGACAAATGATAACCATGACCAATTTCATAGATGCTTCTGGCCTCGTGTGCATACCTAGGATGCATTGGGTCAGGGTGGGTCCACAGCAACAGCTCACTTCAATGCCAGCACAGGGAAGGCTCCAGAAGGCATCTACTGTTGCTGACCCTGGGTATCCCAGGATATGCACTCCCTCAGTTCTCTGTACAGACTCCTATTTCTCCAGTTCTAGCTCCAAAAGAAGGATAAAACACACAAGATGTAATGAAGGATGAAATTTAAAACCTTTCCTCTCGAATCCTAACATTTTGGGTCACAGATGGAAGCAGAGGGTTCCGAAGGGCAGCAAACAGCCGGCGACTCGGAACAGCAGAACCAGCACATATGCGGCGAGACCGAAAGGTGAGAACGCAAGGCCCGCGTGATTAGAATGCTCTCCTCCCATTTGAAAAAGATTTGTTTTCATGAATGGCAAATGCTCTTCTTCCACAATGTGGATGTTGACAACCACAGGGACCCACCCAAAGATTTCAAGCTCTAAGATGACAAATCTAACACAGGGTGAAAACATACAAGAGATTGACCTGATCCTTGAAAACTATGGCCTTCAGTTCCATTTTTGCTAAACTTTCGCATAAGTACTTAAGAAGGCACCAAATCTTTGCAGTCCAGATCATGTATCTGGAAAAGGTAGCACACTGCACTCACTCGTTCAGCACTATGTCTACAGCACTGGCTCTCACCTGGGTGTCAGAGAAGTAGCTGTGAGTACCATGTGATGTGACCAAAACTATGATGAATATTAATACATAAGATGAAAGCTACATCGCCGTCAATATCCCTGAAAATGCTCCTCTGCGCTTTTGCACCCTTACATCACTCTTGTCTCTTTGATGAGTGTTGTTTTGTGGCTGCCTCAATATCTTCAAGCAATTGAAGTGTTCATAGCAGTCTGTGAAATAAAAACATTGCAGGCATCCTCACCCACCTGATCTGCTGTGTGTGGCACTGCGCAACTTCCAGCTCTTCCCCAACACCAAAATATCATGAAAGGCAAATGCTTTTGGTCAATTCAGGACACTGAGACACGCATGCAGTGCAACTAAGGCACTCCCGAAAGAGGACTCCAGAGCTGCTGCAGGAAGTGGCAAGAACGCTGGGGTAAATGTGCAAAGGCAGGGGATATTGTCAGAGACATGAATGGCAATGTGATGAATACAACTTTTAAATTTTAATATTCACTGTATGCTTTGATTGCACTACAGGGTAATACAGCAGATAGGTTATTGGGAAGTGAAATTACCACATTATTGCTACTTTGCTAACTATTCTCCTGTCCCCACTTTTCTTCTCCTGACATGGAGGTAAAGGAAAGTGGTGAGTTTTCATTTACCGAATTTTGGCCAATCACCTACTGTAGTCCAGGGATAGCACAGTGCATAACTGCATGCCCACAAAACTGTGCAGCTGGCACACAAGGCTCAGCCAGGAAATATCGGCCTGAGGTAAGACAGGAAAGAAATGAGACGGGATGTCCTTGGGCACAGAGGCGCTGCTCGCCTCCCCCACTGCAGCACCTTCCCACCCAAGAGACCATACCCTAAGAAGACAGGTGTAGAAACGTAGCCAGGGAGACCCTGCTTCTCACACAGTCTGCCCGCTCACGCTAACCCGTTATGGTTTGGAGTTTTCCCAGGGAAACAATGCAATACAGAACACATTGTATAATATTATTTTATAAGGAATCACCCAAAGCATTATATACAAGAAGTGCAGGAAAACTGCCTATATACTAACGATCAAAGAATCCAGCTGAGGGCTCAGATCCTAATACCCTGCATGAGTCCAGCTAAAAACCTAGAGCCCATAACAGTGCCTCTCACAAGTCCAACTGGAGGCCTACAGCCTATGACCATGTCTCATGCAGACCTGCTACAAAGATCTGCACCAAAAGGCCCAAAGGTCAGTGGCAGAAGCCAGGAAGTCTATGCCAGTGGGATGAAGGATCTGTGCTAGAAGGCTGAGCGATCTGCACTGGAGCCAGGAAGCAACGCTCAAGGTAAAAACCAGAGCTCCCTCAAAAACCACAGGCATCCTCAGCAACAGTGAGGTCCCGAGCTCCTCTGTTGATGGGAACAGCCAATCTCCTGTTAGGAATGCCACTGCAGTAAGCTTCTCCAGGAGATTTGAGCAGTGCACCACCTTCCCTCCAGAGCCAGGAAGTGATGCTAGGATGAGGACCAGAGCTCCCCCAAAATGAACCACAGCCATCCTCGGAGATAAGAACAACCAAGTTCAAAGGAAAGCCAGCATGACGAGGTCCTCCAGCAGAACAGCCCAAGAGAAGCAACAGCTTCTCGAAACAGCTTCCCTAACAGCCTCCCAACAGCTTCTCCAGTTCTGCACAACCTTCAGGTGGGCCTCCCACACCCAGCACCACTCTAGTTCAATTCAGCTGGGTGTAACAAGTTGACCACCAGCTAGAAATTCACTACACCCTTACAAAGTACACAGAAACAAACAACCAAATTATAAACTCAGCCTCACAGCTACTTGCGTTTATATGGTATGAGATAACTCGTTGCTGACTTAAAAACCATTTCTTGCCACATACTTAGCCAGATATTTTAGAGTCATCTGATCTGCCTGTCCTTGAAGTCAAACACAGTCTACTTACATAGGCATAGAAACAGAAAATTTTAAACTGGGTGCCACTTACCTTGACTCTTAGCTTGCTGAGGATCAAAACTAGGGGGAAAAAAAATTATAACCCACAGACCGTCAGATTAGCAGAAAGAGCCAGTATAGAGTCAAGAAGGGAAAGCATGCTGGGACATTTTTTATGAAGGGAGAGAATTTTTCAATAGGAAAAAATGAGTGGGTGGCCATTTATACTTTAAACAAATTCTACTTCGGGGATAAGACAAGAAAGCAAGTGTGAGGAGCTATCAGGGATACCAGGCTACCAAGATGTTTCACAGAATTCTTTTCACAAAGGAACACATACATAAGTACTACTGAAAAACTTCCAAACCCACATGTCATTCTTTTCTATCATTCATGCATTGAAACTTAGCTTTCCTAGTATGCATGGTGGTGTACACCTGTAATCCCAGCACTCTGGAGGCTGGGGCAGGAGGACCATCATGAATTGGAGGCCAACCTGGGCTACACAGTGAGTTCAAAGCCAGCCTGAACTACATAGCAAAACCTTGTCTCAAAAATAAAATCAAACACTTTGCTTCCCCATTATCAGACAAAGTCTGCTCATTCAAGTTTCTCAAGAACAGCTTCATTTTATTAGCTTTGCGGTGGCCAGTCTCCTGACATAGCTCCTTTCTCTGTTTCAGGTACAGGCAGTTTGCAGTTCTCTGTGCCAATTGCCTTATGTTGGGCACTGTGTCCTAGGGATGCAACAGAGGGCCTTTATAAGGAAAAGTGAATCTGAACAGATGGTGCACATGCAGAACGCAACACAGGTGCCCCTAGACTCAGGAGGGTAATATTTCAATAAGCTCACCACAGACAGAAAACATCATGTGAATATCCTAAGCCACAGAGCATCCTACCACAGCCACTCAACACAGCGCAGTGTCAGTGGCTTCCCTGTGGTCACAGTGCCATCTAGGCAGCTCACTGCCACTGCTCGGAGAGAGACAGACTGACAGAGACAGAGAGCAATACACAAAGACACAGAGACAGACAGACAGAGACGGAAAGCAACACACAGAGAAAGACAAAAAGAGAGAGAGGGAAAAAAGTCTTTCAGTAGGCTAAGAGCAAACTCCAAAATTCCCATGCAGGGTTTCTTCTGAATGCAACATTGCAATGTTAAAACATCATAAGCCATCATGAACTGGGGACAATCTCTGAGGGTATCACAAGAATGCTGGGACAGTGAAGTTACACCACCAGTGACCTGCAGAATGCCATCTTTTCTGGTCTTTTCATTTGAGTGCAGCACCACATAGGACTGAGGTGTTCTCAAGAGGATGGCTTTATTTAAGTACTGGTCGGATGCTCAAGAGTTAATGCCATCCTACAAAGAACCAACCATCAGCTCCTGCCCCAGGAGGCCCCTGCAACCTCAGCCAATTAACTCACTCTCATTGTAGTTATTTAAATTATCTGGAATGTGAATAGCACCCATGCAAACCTTAGAGTCAAGAAATTTTCAGAAATGGAGAGCACATAGCAAATTCATGTAGGTCTAAAGTTGTGAAACCCGGAGTTGTTACCGTATTTTTGCAACACAGAACACTGCAATGATCAATGGAACTAAAAATAGCCCAGAAAAAAAGTATGTGTACAGAAATAGGAACAAGAAAAACATCCATTTTATCCAAAATAGCAAAATGTCCATTAATGTCACTTCTCTATGAATTATTTTGACAATACGAAATGGAATTTAAAATTCTTTCCCTGAATCCAAAACTGTATCTACCCTGCCGTGCATCCTCTGGGAATACACTACCCCTAAACAATAATTCCCAGAGAACTTGCCCCTCTGCCGGCTGTTTCCACATGACTTGCCATGAGCAGCAACCCCTGAACTTGTCACTTCATGTTCCTGTCGCCTTGCCAGTGATGTCATGGAAAGACGTTGACATGCTGTTATTACTGCTGAGTTAGAGGCTGTGAAGGAAATTACACTGCTGCCTCTATGCTTTAATTTTCCATGAAAATTATTCTCATTGCCACAGCTGCTTAAGCAGCAAAAAAGAAAAATGATTAATTAGCCAATAGCCGTAATTAGATTTTCGGCCGACTCTTTCAACGTGAGTTACGTTAGAGAACAGCTTCGTTGGGTTTCACAGTTGATTTTCATCAGCCCATTCCAGAGCACAGGAAGATGCTGAACAACCACAGGGAGAAGAGAAAAGGAGCATTAGCCACGCTGCAGGCGTGCATGCAAATGAGCTGCGAGAAGTGACAGGAACAGGGGCTGGAGAAGCGGCAGAGCCGGGAAGAGCTGCAGACAGTGAACAGAGGGGACAAGTCGCCTCTTTTGTGAGGCTCTTTTTCCCCCAGAGGAAGTGTGGAAGGCACCCAAGAGATGGCTGGAGGATAATGTGCATGACAGTGGCAATGACAGAAAGGGAGAAGAGCGCAAAGAGAATGCCAAGTAGGAGGAGGCAGAGAGAAAACCAGGATGAGCGTTGTAACTACATCTCGAGGATTTTCTGTAGTGTGCTCTTGTGTGTGTGTCTGTTGCGTGTCTACTTGTCACCTTTGCAGACGCTCAAGGTGTGAGTCAAGTGTTGATCCTTAAAATTTCCCTTTGTCTCACAAATTTAGATGGAAAGCAAAACACTACTAAGTTATTCAGAAGTCAAGAAACCTGTGTGATCCCACATAAAAAGAACACAGTTTTATACATATATCAGACAGTGGGGATTTTACCAGTGGCCTTGGAGACAAAAATTGTGCACATCGAATCCTGAATAGTATCTGTTGACAAGTTCAAGCTTTTACAATTCATCCCATATCTAAGCTGATTTAAGTTTGTTTATTTGACTGGGGTAGCCAAGACTTCTTAGTTCAATATCCTGGCAACAGGTCAAGGGACATCTCAACATGGTACCAATAAAACGATGACATTAGACTTTATTACCACCACCACCCTGGCTCCTGACAGCCTGAGAAACAGGCAGTGGAAATTCGGAAAACTTTCTGTGCCCTGAGGAGCTCACAAGAGTAAAGTAAGAAACTGAAATTTACCACCCGAATCTTTGCCATTGTTAAAGGAAACATTCCTATATGGGAAACACAGCCCAGAATGGCGGTCATGTTACTGCACATGGAGATGTTGTTATGGAGACAGCTTGGAAGGCTGCTGGGCAAGGCCAATGGATAATTAAGACTAGCAGCACAACCAGCAGGGTGGCCTCCATGGCAACCACCAAACATACATTTTCACATACATAGCAACTGTTCTGAATCAATGACTCTTTATATAAGTTTAAAACATTGTGAATAGTGCATCAATTGCTTTTTTTGTTACACAATGTCTGATTAAATGTGCTGTGAGAGACCTTGTTCTCCTGCATGTCAAATTCTGAATTTAGAACAGTAAATGAGAGTAATGGTTTGAAACTAAATTCACTATCTAGAACAAGTGAATACAAATGGCAAATTCAGTGTTTAATTTCATGAAAGAAATAAGTTGGTGTTTGACAAAACCCAGCAGGGCCTACATGCAAACTGTTGGCTGTCATTAATCTAGGGTTGTTAATATATTTAATCCTCTCAATAAGGTGGACACTCTGACCACACTTGTTTATAGAAGAGAAAACCAGCTTGCATACCTACAAATGGCAGACCTCGGGTTCAAAGCTCATCACAGTTAAGCCTTAGTCTAGGGCTCTGTGACGCTCCCCCATAACTGTCTGTCAAGCTCACAGCCACGCCCAGCTGTTTATTGCAAATACACACACACACACACACACACACACACACACACACACATACACACATACACACACAGAGTCGCACTACGCAGCTCAGACTCATAGTGATCCTCCTATTTTCAGTGTCCCCAGCACTAGGCTTACAGGCATGGATCACTACAGTCGCTGGCTCAGCATGCCTGGGGTGGGGCCAGCGAGGCATGCGATGCTAGGGATCCAACCCTGGTCCCTGCACTTGCCTAAGCAGGCACTTAGTCCACTGAGCTATCTCGCTGGCATGCCCAGCTATTATCACAACAGCATTTTCTCACTTTGTGACCCTCCTTCCTTTGGTCCTCGATCCTTTGCCCTACTCTGCACTCACATCACACCCACGTTGAGGACTCACAAAGGCCCAGCTCTCCCACGCTCTGACCACTTCCACCTGGACCACGGAAGCACCCTTCTATCCTCAGGAGGGCTGGGGAAGAAAAGCCTGTTTAGGGTGGCTTTTGACTGTCCAAACTAAGCAAAAAGAAGGATGCAGGTTCTAGTACACCGACAGCACAATTTTCCATGGGAGATGGTGTGGCATGGTGAGAGGGTGGATAGAGGCCAGGTTGCTGAGAGTTTCCCTCTGCACTCTGATAGGCTCTATTAAATCATTTTAAAATCTGGCAAATGCTTCATTAAGTAGATACTTAGCACTAATGATATGGCTCCCAGCAGATCACTATGCAATGTGATAATTGGATATAAATGCCATCAGCATCTAGTCTTGATTATCAGTGTTATGGTTTAGATCTAAAATATCCCCCCAGTGGGGCCGGTGAGATGGCTCAGCGGTCTAAAGCACCTGCTTAGGCAAGCTTAGGTAACCGCAGGGTCTGTGTGGTTCAGCCCTTTGCATCACATGCTATGCCAGCCCCAACCCCAGGGCAGGCTGAGCAGGCCATAACATAAATAAATAAAAAGTTAAAAATTATATATTAATAAAACAAAAAATAAAAATAAAACAAAATATTCCCCCAGATTCTGTATGTGGAAAGTGTTTGAGTCACAGGGGCACTGGTGTGTTGTTGGGAGGTTGGCTCTGGGTGGAAACAGCTGCCCAGGGGCGTGGCCTAGAGGATGGCTTCTCCTCCTGGCCCCTCCTTTTTCTCTCCCATCCTGGCTGCCATGGTTGTGGGCCTTGCCCTCGCCCCAGGGCCTTCACCTTGCCATGTCTGCTCTGCAGCCAGCCAACCATGAAACTGTAAGCCAAGAAAGATTGATAAGGCATGGGTGTCCTGTACTTTGTTCCCACGATGCAAAAGTGACTAAGACAATCAGGTAGTTGGTACTCAGAGCTCCCAGGAATCCTAAAGTCTTGGCGGTGTCTTCAGATGCCCTGCAGCCACTCCACTCTACATATGAAACCATTGCGATTAGAGTGTGTCTCGTTCTCTCTGGGCTGCTGGCAGCCTATTAAACTACAGAAATGTCTTTCTCGCAGTTCTGGAGATGGAGACGTCCAAGATGAAGCTGCCTAGAGAGGGCTGACGTCTGCGGGTGGTGCCCACCCTGTACCCCCTCGCGGTGAAGGGGCCTGGCACGTCAGGACATTAATTCCAGTACTAAGGACTCTGCCTTCAGGACCGATCTCCTCCCCAAAGCCTCAAATCCTTACGCTGTTGCCTTGAAATCAGGGTTTCAACTACAAACTTCAGGGAGACAAAACATTCAGACCATAGGAGGAGGATTTAGTGAACAGCCATCAAGGCCCAAAAAGAGTTCTCAGGGCTGGGGATAGGACTCAGGGGCGCAGCACCTGTGACAAGTGCTAGGTCTTGAATTTGATTCTCAGTACTAGTCTTCCTTTCCTCCTAAAATCCCAGCCCCTGGGCCACACATTGCAAGAAGACCAGACCCCCAGTGCACCTCCTCCCATCTTTACTGCCCCCTCATAATGCTCAGGAAAAGCTGTCTTACCTGGCACAGGCCCCGCCCAGGCCTGTGTATACTCTTGAAACCTATTGTCCCTGCTCTCTTCATTCCCAGGCAAGCCTCTGTCTATAAAAACAGCTTTCATTTCTAGTTTTGAGCACACCCAGGTCTTTTCCTGGAAAAGGCATCATCTGCATGAGATCCGGTACAGTCACCGTCTCCTACCACTTCTCCGCTGAGCACAGTATTTATGAATCACCTTTTATGCGCTCACTCCTGGCTTTCACTAAAATATTCCCCTCAGAGACTGGCAATATCCTTGCTCTTGATTTTTCCCAGCCCAGGTCTCCTGACCCTGGGGTCTTTTCTGTGTTATTCCTCAACACCCTTCCTTCGACTTCCCCTGCCCCTCCTCTGCTGCCTGCCTGTCACCTGTCTCTCTGGCTTGTCACTGTTGGCCTGTGTGTAGGCCACCTCAGCACCTCGCACCTTGTTGACAGGCTCCACTGTCAGTTCGCTTTCCTGACTTCTGTAGGCAAAGCCCAAATGGTCACACGACACGGGCTTTCACCCCCATTCCACCGCACCCCCAACTGACAGAGCTCCACTTCCACGGTGTCACTGCACACCTTTGTCTAGGGGACACTCCATCAGCTTCACATTCCACAGGCTTCACCTCACACCTCTCCTCGTTTCCATATGCCGTGCCACGGATTTCCCATGACTCCAGCTACCCATCTTCCATCCACTTGTCTTCCTTGTCTATCATTCCCCATGTCCACAGTCATCTCCACCATCTGTCCTAAAATGATGTTT
>PVKN010044086.1:0-10139 GCA_004027915.1 Capromys pilorides
AGATTTGTCATAGGTTTATTTAAATTCTCCTTGTTTGTCTCCTGTCTTCCTCACATTACAGGGACTTAGAGGGGTCATAGTTTGCACCCCAATTTTCCCTTCCATCTCACATCTACAAAATTTCATTTCTTTAAGCTCATTTTATGGGACATTTCTATCTTTGGAAATGAGACAGGCTGTGTTAGGTACTTTTCGTTACTACTGTATTCTTCTGTTTCACCATTGTAAAATGTGCTGAATGCCACGTTCAGTTGCAAGTGTGTCAACAGAGAAAGAGGTGGCAGTTTAAGGCTTCTGTTCATTTCCTTTCCATTGTGCTTTGAAGTGTTCTGCATTGTGGAATACTTTTCAATTCATGAAAGAACATTAAAAGCCTGCATCCATTTTTCTCTGTTCAGCAAAATGAGGCTGTAACTTCTCATTTAACCATCTTTTATACGAAAAACCCTAAAAATAGAAACAAGTTTTGTGGCTTTGTGTTTTAGGGGCCAAACAAATATGATACCGAGTCTGCTATTACTGTGGGAAACTAGCTGAACAGCGTTCAAAGACTTTCTTCCAAGTGCGCTAAATTCTTTTCTTTGAATTTTGAATAGAGATTTGTTTGGCCAAGCAGGTGCATGAATCATCGAGGATATTTTTCGCCATCATAAATAACTTTTGACATCCCTAATCCTGCTGTTTATCTCTGCATGTCTGTCTCTGTAGCCCTAGAAGGAGTGGCTTGTTGGAACCACAGAATTTTATCACAAGGATGGTATGGTTTTATCTTTGGAGTCTTTGAAGACATTCTATGTTCAGGTAAAAGGTCGCCTACAAGAAGTGTGTTTAGGGATTGTTTACATCAAGGAGAATCTTACCAATAGCATGATTGGCAACTTAGATATGATATTGTGGCCCAAAATAAATGAAAAGAAAGGATCTGATCATGACCACTGGCAGTGCATTTTGGGGTTACTATGCACACAACGAATCAGAGCCATGCTCATTATTCTTTTCAATTCCATGCTACCTTCAGGAGCAACTGATTTCATGAACAAAGCCAAGGTCGTCTCGTGTTTTCATGATGTGGTAAGAATTTGTAAAACAGAGAAAATTAAAAATGAGGAAAATCCATGGCTTAGCATGAGTGTGCTCTGGAGGGGCAGGGAGGGGTGGCTGGGAATCACCCTAGGTTCTCTGATGTCCCACAGAATAGGGACTCACTGGCTTGTGAGCTGGGTTGGAGTCTGGGACTGCTAAGCCTTGCCAAACATTACAAAGAGCCTTACTTTTTCTGTTGAGTTTTGTGGAAATTTACAGACAGTGGAAAACAGTTAAATTTTAAACTAGACCTTAGATCTTAGACCTTAAATCTTAGACCTTAAGCTGCATTAACACAAGGTTATTTTTTGTTCATGCTCTATCCTCAGTTCCTGGAGAAGTGCTTGGCGAATCCTTAGGTGTTAATAAGTATTTGTTGTAAAAATGCTTAAATATAGACACTGTGTGAAGTATCCTTTTAATCACTGAAAATTTTCTTCATATGCTGTTAAATGCTGAAAAAACTGGAATATGTGTGAACTGTAAGGTGCTATGATTCACTGGTCTGACTGCACACAAGGCTAGATTGCTTATATATACAGAAATATTCTAAAATTTTGAATAGTTGCAATAGAGGTCATAATAAAGAAAGTTAAGGAAAGGCTTGTCCAGAATGGCTTGGTCTTGCTTCCACTCCCTTCCTTCTTACCCCCTTCCTTACTTCCATTTTCATAAAGAGGTAAGGAAGAATGGATTACTATATTTCTCACAGTATAGTTGACATGGATGAGCTCAATATTTAATATTGAGTATGCACCCCAAAACCTAACAGAACAATTACTTTATTATATATTTAATATTAATATTTTAATTTAAAAATGTTTAGGATTTAGAAGCATCCAGAGTTTATGATGTTGATGTGCATATCTATATATGTCTTTATGGACATTATCAAATCATCTTCATTTCTTCTTAGTTAACATTTATTTTCTAGAGTAGTTGGAAATAGAAACTCCTAAGGTTATTGGTAAACATCAGCTAAATCCTGTTTCAACAAGTTGAGTTTCAGGGGACACTAGTCAGGTATTATTTAGGCAACAGGTCTTCTGGAAGGCCCCCTGCTCTGGCTCAGGTACCTTAGAACCCCATTTCCTGCTTTGGTGGGCTGATAGACCCAGTATGTGTGCTATACTTTCAAGGAATCAGCTTTTCTAGATGGCAGGGAAATAACTGTGATTGATATAGAGAATAATCAGTGACACTAGAACATTTTTTGGTTAACACATATTATTCATGTGTATTTATTCTTTTCTTTCTCCTCTGTGTTTTTAATTTAATTCATGCCTAAGCACTTGGAAAACCTAGCACAACACTTACTCTGCTATACCCATCACTTTGGGATTGAGAATTTGAGCAAAACTGAGAAGAGTGGCCTGTGTTTGCAGCACAATGAATGGGAAGTGAAGTGCTTTGGTCTGAACTGCTGGAGAAGACAGAGCACTCTGAGCACTTGCTCTGGTTTTCAGGTGGATCCCCCTTTTTAAGCATTGCCTTTCAGGGGCTGTGATGCTCAGTCGGCTTTTTCATTTCCCTGCTCTGCACTGGAACAGCTGGAAGGGCTCACCTGCCCAAGCACCTCTTGCACTGCCCGTGCTCTGTCGCCTCTGCACGCGAGGCCACGTCTGCACAGCAACGTCTGTGACAGAGATCTCACTTTCTCCTGAGGGAACATCTCAAGTGAACAGAGCATCACCTGCAAAGCTTCTTATACACTTACAAGTTGTATTGTCCCATTCTTTGTTTTTATTTTATGCTTTTGGTACAGGGTCTCACTGTTTTGCATGGACTTGAATTGTCAGCTTCCCTAGAGCTGGGATTACAGGCATGTGCCACCATGCCTGGTCATGGTGACTGGCTCAGCATGCCTGGGGCAGG
Source organism: Capromys pilorides (assembly GCA_004027915.1). Classification (NCBI taxonomy): domain Eukaryota; kingdom Metazoa; phylum Chordata; class Mammalia; order Rodentia; family Capromyidae; genus Capromys; species Capromys pilorides. Next base: position 2,959 of record PVKN010044086.1, read on the forward strand.
GCCAGCACAGCGTGCAGTACTGGGGATTGAACCTGGGACCTTGTGCCTGCCTCGGCAGGCACTTAGACTGCTGAGCTATCTCTGCAGCTTGAGTTGTCACATTCTTACTGTCATTCTGTGAATACAAAATATCAACCTATATTCCATGCAATGGGGTCTGAAAAAAGAGTTTTCTCTAGGACTGACTGCTACACTTGTCTTTGGAGCAGGGCTTTTTCCACATCTTTCCATGTATATGACTGTTAAGTGTCTCAGCAGAGTAAAGAGACAGAAAGAAGAGGCCTTAATTGTAGGCCTGGGGAAGACTACAGGAGAGGAAAGAAGTAGAGCTTCTGAGGGCCTGTGGTGGGGCTGGAGTGGTGGGGAGACCTAGGATGGGACAAGACAAAGGCTACATAGGGCCAGAAGGTAGGTGGGGCTTAGGGGGCAGTTTGCATGACGTGACAGATAGTGGTTGGGCAGAAGGTGGGAATGAAGAAACGGGACACTATAAAAAGCAGGAAGTTGTAATTTAATCAGGGAGGAGGAAGGCAGAGCACAGCCCATGGCCTCCAATGGCCTCCGGCATATTGCCTTGCTCCCATGATGACTTTAGTAAGGCAGAGAAAGCCCATCAGTTGATCCTTCACAGTCCTAGTAATAGATCACCATGTTCATTCACCACTATATTTTAAAATTAAAATGTAGAAGACTTAGAAACCTCCAGAGCATGAAGGTGTATGATGTGTATGTGCATCGTTATCCATTCAGATGAAAGTCCGCAGCAACAACAAAGGTCAGCGAGTTTAAGCGGTGCTTGGAGAAAGTCGCATCAAGATTGTGAAAAGCTTGGAAACGGAATCTGCTGGAGACTTTGCGATAGTTTTTAACCTTAGGTTTAGATAGTAGGAACTCTTAACAAGAAAAAAAAAAACATTAACATTTTATATACTACTGGCAAATTTAGAATTATCATCTGGCCACGAATTCTATACAAATAGGATTCTTACAGAATTTTGTATAGTATACAAATATTTTACTATGCAATATAACAAGATGGAATGTATTTCCCTAAATTTTTTTCCTTGTATTCCTAGTATGCTTCAAAATAAAAATAATGAAAACTTTCAATTATTTTTCCTCTTCATGTGTTTATTAGGTATAACACCTCACAGAGGCCAACAAGTTACCCCTCTCAAAATTTATTGCAATAATTTATTAGGGTGTATAAACATTGAATCTTATTGGCCATAAACTTTTACTGAATGTCTTTGAAAAAATGTTGAAGATTAATCTACCTTCATCTTTCATAGATTTTGCTTTTCTTTTTCCTTGAAAGATACCAAACTTAAGCTCAGGCTATGTTTGCATAATTTAAAGACCAAGTTTATAATGTGAAAGAGTAGCATCATAATGGTGATTTCTTTACTGTATGAGCTAAGCAATGGAGAAAAGCCTTCCCTGGGCAGATTTACTCTTAGCGTAACACGACAGACACTTCCCAAGGGCCCACATTTTGTTGGGAGCCGTACTAAGCCCTGGAGATGTTGAGATAGTATAGCATCAGGCTTCTTGCCAAACAGCTGCCTTTTTAGTAACAGAGAGAGGAAGGTAGCCTAACAGGAGCGTTTCCTTCAGTCAGATGTGGGTGATCATTATGGAAAAAGGTGACATTTCTAATTTCCTTATGGTCAGGGGAGAACAATGTGTCAGCCAATAGAGAGGTTGCTTTAACTTAAATAAAGGTAAAACTTTCTCTGATATCAGATTTGAGGGCTTAAAATATATTGATAGCTTCCATCTAAGTTGAGTTTATATAACCTAAAATTAATTGTCCTTTTGTAAAAATGGAGAAAGGATAAATGAGAAACAGGACAGTGATTGATCTTGATAGTTCATTATATTTCTATACTCCATCAGAGATAACAATTAAATGAGCAAGTGTCAGCAAAGTGAGAAATTTTGTCAGAACATTTAGATCAATAATAAAGGCACTTTGCTAAAATATACCCAGCTTTGATTCAAGAATGCCCAGCTAGGGTCTGGGGCAGAGCTCAGTGGTGGGGCACATTCCTAAAACACATGACAGACATTTTGGATTCGGTTCCCAGAAGTACAAAAACAGGACAGGACAAATCAAAGAAAAACCAAACCAAACCAAAATAAAACAAAGCAAAATACCATCAGGAGTATTTGTTTGGTGTTGATGTAGATTTAAACTTTCACTTTTATAGGAAGATTACTAAGTACTTTTTGTTTAGAAATCATTATGCAAGATTATACATTTAATACGATTTGCTTTTGAGGAAATGGAAATTTTTAACCATTTAATTATTTAGCATAAAATCCATTTCTTTTTTTAAAAAAATTCATTTAGTACATGATCTACAGGGTCTCACTACACAGATTGATTCATAGTGATCCTCCTGTTTTCAGCCTCCCAAGTGCTGAAATTACAGGTACACACCACCATGCCCAGCCTCAATCACTGGCTCAGAGTGCCCTGGGGGCGGGGCTGGGATTGGCACTGCACACCAGAGATCAAACCCTGGTCCCTGCATCTGCCTGAGCAGACACTTTAATCCGCTGAGCTATCTGGACTGCTCTTTTTTTTCTTTCTTTGTCTTTTTCTCTTTAAATTTTGATGCTACCTTTTACATGAAGGCTGAGTCTCATTTTGGTCCCAAATGGCTTCTATTTCTAATGCTCCCAACTCCATTGAGCCTCCTTATATATTTGCAGGCACAAGAAAGAGCTTTTCCTCCCCATTATTCCAGGAAACACCACAAGTTTTGCTTTGAACAAGTAGGAACAGATCACAGCTTAGCCTTGAAGAAGCCATGAGGGCCAAAGGACGAGGATGCACAACTGGTTTAGCTTGAGTCTTATATGCCATTTCAGATCATAGTTCTTTAAAAGTAAAATGTAAGAACACATCTGAAGAAGCAATCAGTAAGCACCCATATGTATAGATGAACAGTAGATTTAATAATTCAAGAGGCTTGGAAGTTTTTGACTCTTTATGCTAATATGGCTAACAAAAAAATAGACTGGCATTTTATGGGCTGTTGCATTAATAGATGAGTGACCTAATTGAGAAAAGATACTAAAATTAATGGTAAAAAGCATACTGTATTATTTTAAACTGAGAAAGGATAATAAACCTCTTCTCTCTCTGTGGAAATTGTTGATAGGATATCGTTCACCATACTGCTCACTGAGGCAGATGCATAGAGTGAAAATGCACTAGCATTTCCTGCAGGATGGAAAGACTCTTAGCTTTAATCCCAGCAAGGTGCTAGCTGCGCCACTGATGCCACCTGACAGAGGTGAAGCTCCATCAGAGGCTTCAGGACAGTCCTTCTGCCTTTCACACTGGGTTTGTAGACCCTGTTTGGTCTTCATCAAGTAATTAGAGTACTGTCTGCTTGTCCACTAGATCTAATATTCCCGAGTACTTTTTGGATCTAGGCAAACCAAGGTTAATTTTACTTTTCAGTTTAGAGAGACTAGAATTGCAGAGGGAATAAAAAAAGTCAGGATTTTCAATCAGATATGATATGGGTGTAACTTTCCCAGTGGGCCATTTTCTAGAAGGTCATAATTTTTAGTTATGTCTGATACCTATTTCTAGCACCATTGTTATTTAGAAAGGTACATGTTATTGCCCTGGTCTTTTGTCAATCATTGTAATACATAAACTGACTATTAAGCGTAAACTCATTTTTTGCTCTATTTTGAGCCTTTAACAGATAAGATAATAAGCTATGTAACACAAAAGACACCTCATGTATTTTTATATTTAAAAAATTATAATTTTAAAAATTATTGATTTTTAGGAATTATAAAGATTGTTATCAACACTTGGGAATAAGAAATGTTTATTTATTAAAAATTCTTTCATTTACTTATTTGGTATAGGGTCTCACTACACAGCTCAGACTTGTAGCGTTCCTCCTGTCTTAGTTTCTCCAGTGCTGGGATTATAGGCATGCACCACCATGCCTGGTCTTGATGGGCTGCACCGTGCATCTAGGGTTTGGAGGCAGGTACAGGATGTGGTGCTGGGGACCAAGCCCCCATCCCAGTGCTTGCCTGGCAGGTGCTTAGACCAGTGAGCTATCTCCCCAGCCCAGAAATGTGTATTTAAAAATCACTTGAAATCTCACTATCTAAAGATTACTATTAAAAAATAATAAAGATTACTATTGAGTGTTTCTTAGGGACACCTTATATACTCAGTGTTCAATATTTAGTCAATGCTTAGCAAATATTTTGTTTTTCTAAATATTGCATGAATATAAATAGGCTATATGCTGTCTTATAAAATATGTTAATATTCATTTTTTAACACAGTGGATTAGTTCTTTTGTAAACATTGGATTTATTAAGCTTGATTAAAATTTAAAACAAACTGAAGAAGATGTGCGCTGCAGTGTTACAAGTTGCTCTCTGACAGGAATTCACACTTTCTCATTCTGTTTGTACGATGCCACTATAATCACATGCCACTGCCTCAGCAATGGACGAGTGAGTGGTTACGCCTACAGGACCACTTGGCGCATGACAGGAGGGGCACAGAAGGAGAGTTTCCATTTATTATGCCTCAGTCAGGCACTAAACAGGACATTCCTCAACAAGGACTACATGATTGTCAGTTGTCACTAGAACTAATCACTGATCTACCATAAGAGTTTTCTTGACAATCCACTTGGAACAGAAAATTCTCTGCACAGGAGCTCAATGTTTAATTAGAGAAACGTGAAGGAATGGGAGTGCTGTTCACTGAGAAGAATAATCTGCCTCTTTCCATGTTGCAATCTGCAGGTTATAGGATTAGTGACACCTAGTGGTGGGAAAGATGCAAGCGAAGAAAGTGAAGGTGGTAATGCCTTTAAATAATCATCTCTTTCTGGAGTGTAGAAAACCTTACGTTCTTGACACTTTTAGAACAAAGCATTTTTTCTGGTGATATTTGGTGCAATTTTATATTCTTCCCAATATATTGGAAATTAGGGGTCTGGCAAGATAGATCAATAGACTAAAGTATCTGCTCAGGCAGGTTTACGTGGGTGAAGGGACAGCAGTTTGATGCCTGGCTCCCTATGCCATGCCAGCCCTATCCCTGGGCCTGCTAAGCTGGCCACAGAGTCTAGGCATAATGGCACATGCCTGTAATCCCAGCTCTGGGTTCATTTTTACACTTCACTGCTGCCTTTAATTCATTCAATTTTAATGCTTTTTATTTAACTTTGGTTCTGCTCTACATAGACGCAGTCATCTGAGTTGCTCTCAGGTTGAGTCATTACAGATAATCACTATCTCTATCTACATAAATCTCCACATCTTGGTGAGTAGTAGTGCCAGCTCACATGTCCTGGGGTAATGTGACAGATCATTGAGCACTCACACATCTTTAGTTGGTAGACAATGTTAATGCCTTTCCAAAGCAGTTGTGCAGCCAGGTAGACAGCTCAGTAGAACAAACACTTCCCTAGCAAGTACAAGATCCTGAATTCAATCCCCAGTACCACAAAAAAAAAAAAAAAAAAAAGAACCAAAGTACTTGTGCTGACACACACTCCATATAAACAGAATGCGAAATTCTTATTCCACACCAGCTACTAACACGCTTTGTTGCAACAGGAGCGCAGTGGCATTTCTCATTTACTTTAATTACTTTCATTCTATGTTTATCAGCTACTTGGATTTCTTTTTTGTGTGAATCTACAACAAATTCTGTGTGCATTTGTTGCACTAGTGCCAGAATCCAAGAATCTGGCACGAGCTAGGCAAGCACGGCCTATGCCATGCCCAATCCTGTTTGCTTTGTTTGAGGCAGGGTTGCACTGAGCTGGTGATTCTCCTCCCACGGCTGGCCTTGCAAACAGCAGGGAACACAGGACATAGCACCTCTTGTTGCTAATTTACCTTGTATACTGCCAGAATTAATTACGGTAGGGGATGGTGTTTCACATTTGCAATCCCAGCACTTGGAAGGCTGGCAGGATTGTATATTCAGGGCCAGTCCTGATCATAACTCATTATAATAATCTCAAGAAAACAAGGGCATTCTGTTCTATGTGCAGAGTCAAGTGCATGTTATGCTTTCTTAGGAACTCAATCCAAGATCTTTGCACTTAGCTACAGCCTTAGCTCTTTTCTTGAGACAGGGTGCTGCCAAGCTCTCCAAGCTGGGCTTGAACTTGAGATCCTCCTGCCTCAGCCTCGTGTTTACATGTACCACCACACCTGGCTAACTCTCTCCCTTCATGGGAAACATGACAGCTTGAGCTCAAATCCTTGATCCAACTAAATCAGGTATAGTGTGGGCAAGCTCCTTTTCTTCCTTAGCTTGCTTTTCTGAAAAGTAGGAATAAAAATTAGGAATACTGGCACCTATTGCAAAAAGTTACTCTAAGAATTACGTGGAAAACAAAAAACAAAAAAGCAAAAATCTGAGTGTCAAATAAAAAGTTCACAGAAGTTAGTGATTCTGTTATATGGAGGTTAGCAACAAAATTTGGCAACCAAGACATTGCTTCCATTACTTTCAGTAAATACAGCAATGCTACCTCTGCATGCATAGAACATACCTCTTTCTAGTTTCTGTGGGACGCAGGCCAACCACATACTCCAACTTCTCCCACTTGTTCCAGTTTATGACCCCTTGGCCTGATGTACGGCACCTCCTTACACTACTAAAAGGTGCTCTGGTTCATACAGGTTAGCTCAATGGTCACCCATCACTATGCCACTGAAAAGGGGACATTCTTGGCCAGGTTCAAGTGAATTCTTCTTCATCACACACCAGCTACAGCCTAAAAATCCCCCCCCACCCCCTCCTGTTTACATTGCTTTATGCTTATGGCAAAAGAGCTTTTCTCCTCTCTGGAATTGGACTCCCTTCCTGTCTTCCTCTCCCCCTCTTTTGATGTCCCTAATGTCTACTAGCATGCTTCAAGATTTATTAAAGCATCCCATCACACCATCAGCAGGAACTTCTCAACTCTAGACTGGCTGCCCTCTGAATACCCTCGTCTTACTGGTTTATTCTATCATTTTGCTGGTTTATAACTTCAGAGAAAAGGCACTGCACAGGAAGCACACTTTCAAGTTGGTTAACGTAGAAGCTCACTCTTCAGCCTCTACTTAGCACTCATAGTTCTGCCCCACACAAAACCCCACATGCAAAGTGGTTT
>PVKN010044087.1:0-10141 GCA_004027915.1 Capromys pilorides
CATGGCCAACATCCTTACAAAGTATTATCCTCTTTGCCCATCTCCACTCCCCCATCTCCTCCCCTATCTTCCTGTGTTCTCTCCTTTCCTCTCCTCCCCTCTCTTCCCTTCTCCTCTCCTCTTTTCTTCTCTTCTCTTCTCTTCTCTGTTTTTTCCCTTCTCTGTGTTCACTTCTCTCACTCTCCATATTGGTGATGAATATTTCCATTTGTATCCAAATGCAGGTCACTACAGTTTCATTGTTCATGAACCCAAATTCAGACAACTCACAAAGAAAATTAACAGATATTTCTCACTTGGGGGTTCCAAAATTTCTAGAAAACAAACAGATTAGTTCAGCCAGAATCTACCTCTGACTACCAACATTGGCCAGATAGATAGGTTACATAGTGCAAACCTGACTGCTGGAAACCTGATAGTCTTCACAGGAGGTAAACAGTATGAATAGAAGGTGGAATCCTGATTTTACAGATAAACCCTGCAAGGGTTTTCTATGCTTTATTTTAGTTTATATGCACATACAGAAAAACAAACATACAGGCACAGAGAGGGCCATATCTTTTTATTTATTAAAAAGTTTCCCTGAAATACATGACTTTGCTCTTACATTAAAACTACATTTCTAGCCACTTCCTAAAGGGAGATGATCCAATCAGTATAACTAACAACTGAATTAGAAACTGTCATCAGTGGGTCCCTCTACCCAAAGTGAATGATTCCTAGATTAGTTGAATGTTCCTCTAGACTAGGGCCCATCTTGTGTGGGCAGAACTCATTTTTATCTTTTAACTCAGTAATCACATATCAAAGTTACCAAGCTATCCATAGTGTCACAAACATTCTTATTCAGAAAAAGATATAAGAGCAAAAGTTTTCAGTGCAAAACACACACTAGTTATAAGACCAAAGAATATATTGCACCCAGCAGAAACAGGGTTGCAAGGTCAATGGTAGGACGTCTCATGAGCAGCTTGTGGCGTTGGGTTCCTTGCTTCATGGAGTGCTTCCCTGCAACTTGCTGCAAGTGAAGTTAACAGGTCCCCTGCTGCCTTAACTCAGCTAGTCCACTCTCCAGCATCTCGATGGCTCTGTTCGTTTTAGCCCTCTCTCTTGACACAATTTCTCTCCCAGTCAAGATTCTTTCATGTACATGTAAAAACATACACAAGTACAAAACTGCATGCTTCAAGTTAGCTTAAGGGGAGATATTTAGGGAGCAATCTATCCAAAGGGTACAGAGATATATCCGTTACCTTTTACTCCACAACAAATTGCTCCAAGCTTTTCGACTGACTTGAATTGTAGAGAGTGGCTGGGCAGTTTTTCTACTCGGACTCACCTTATGAGATCTCTGCTAAAGTTGCTCATGCTTCTCAATCAGCTGACAAATCAATGGTAAACCAGATAATCCAGTGTGCTCACACCGCTGAGGGCTGGCTTGCTGTCAGCTGGTACAGAGAAGCCAGTGGTAGGGTGGGGAACTGAACCACAGGGGTTTCAACACACAGGATGCTAAATTAGGCATCTTCCCTGGAAGGCATGGAGTTTCTTAAAAATAAAGCAGTGGATGAAGATCCAAAGTTCTTCTGATCTAGACTCAAAACTTATAGAATTCCATTTGTCCCACGTTCTGTCAGTCAAACTGAATATAAAGTTACTCTAGATTCAAGGACTCTGGAAACAGAGTCTTGATTATAGGCATCACAAAGTATTAAGGACCTGATTGCAATCCACAACCAGGGATATTTCAGAGAAGTCAAACCGTGTGCATAGTGCCAATCACGAGGAGCCAGTACTGGAAACTGAGAGGCTGGCAAAGCCCATGTCTATTCAGACTCTCCATCTTCCTCTCGTGAGGCTCTTGCCCTCCTTCTCTAAGACAGCTAACTTTATGCAATGACTTGTGTTTCATCCTCTGGTGTGTGTACATGACCAGAGAGGAATGCCATGACTCTTCCATGTGCACGTCTCCAAATTCCCAGGACAAAAGATGTAATTGCCCCCTATGTGAGGGAAGCAAGTCACTCCAGCCTACCCACTGCATTTGGGTGCAGAGCCACAGAGTAGGGATGTGGATGCTGGGAAGCCTCCCCATGGAAGACAGTGGTGCTGTGGGATCCTTCTTCAGGATGGGAGGTCCAGGAAATGCTTGTCATTTCAGTGCACAATGATAAGGCCTGCGAGCCATTAAAAACTCAAATCTCAGGCTGGTGAGAGAGCTCAGTGGCACAAACACCTATCTGACAAGCTCAAGGTCTTGAGTTCAGTCTTCAGTACCACATGCCATGCCTGCCCAGGAACTCTGGGTACACTGGGCCAGCCCCCAAACTGGGCATGGTGGCACATGCCTATAATCCCAGCACTAGGGAGGCTGAGACAGGAGGAACATGGCAAATAGCAAGATCCTATATCAATAAAATAAAATAATTTTTTAAAACATTCAGTTCTCCATAAGAAATAAGTATTGTTATGAAATCAGTACCAAACGAGTATCAAAAATTAAAAACAAATTTGCCATTTTCTTTTTTTTCTACTGAGTCTAAAATGTCTGTAAAAACTGTTCATTTAGAAGATTTGCAAACAATATTTAATTGAGGTCAAATTTCCTATGCAGAAGATTTTTTAAATTTGGCCCTTCCTCTTATATGGGGAGCATCCTCTGATGAAACAGCCCAGATCACATCATGGGATGCCTCTGGGAAAAACTCATAACACAAGCAACCAGCACTGTGCTATACTATGGGTTTTCAGCAGCTTCGCTGGTCCTGTGTCTTACCACCGCACCACACCTTTCTACCTTCTAGAGTTCAGAAAAAATTCAGTTTCCCTGCAGGATTTGTCAGGGCAAACAGTGGATCTACTGACTGGATAAAAAGGAATATGGGTCTCATACAGGTTACTTTCCCATCTGAATTTACTAGTACTGAGACACCAAGCAGATGTGTCTCTCTGTCATCTTGTCTCTCACCAAAATTGAGATTTCAAGTTGGGCATGTTGGTGCAAATCTATAAACCCTACCCTTAGAGGGAAAAGCAGGAAAATTATAAATTCAAGCCCTGCCTGGGCAACTTAATGACTTAATAAGACCTCTTCACAAACCAGAGAGATAGCTTAGTGGTCTGAGCACCTGCTTGGCAAGTGCAAGGACCTAAGTTTGATCCTTATGCCTCTGTGTTGGCCACTGAAACTGGGCATGGTGGAACATGCCTTTAATCCCAGCACTGTGGAGACTGAGACAGGAGGATCACTATGAGTCTAGGCGTAGTGAGACCCTGTACCAAATAAATAAAGACCTAGTCTCAAAATAAATTAGAAATGAACTGGGGACTAATTCAATGCAAAGGCCCTGGATTTAATACCAAGTGCCTCAAAAAACTCCAATATCAAGTATTTTCTGTAACTGTTATTCCATGTGTTTGAGTCAAGATCAGCTGAGACAAGATATGCCGGGCACAGCAATGGACCGTCTCTCACAGATGCCCAACAGTGACACAAGCTATTCACAGGCCAATTTACGTCCAGTGGGTCAGTGCAAATCTAAAGTCTCATTCAGAAGCATAAGGGGCAGCGTGTAGAATTTTAGACCCACTGCCTATAAGACCTGACATCCACAGAAATTAAAGTAAGCCTCTTAAGGGCTAAATTCTTGGTATAATTTTTTTAAATTTTGTGTACTTGGTACAGAATCTCTCTATGCAGCTCTGATCCACAATGATCCTCCTGTTTTCAGCCTCCCGTGGCTGGCTCAGCATACCTGCGGCAGGGCTAAGACAGTATGTAGTACCAGGAATCGAACCTGGGTCCTTGCTCTTGCCTAGGCAGGTGCTTAGACCACTGAGCTATTTCTGTAGCCCCTTGGATAATTTTTACAAGGCAAGATTGTGCTCACTCTTTAGCATGTTAAATAGAGGATCCAGAGCATGTATAAATGTGTATAAGCCCAAGTAAGAGAATGAGACCAAATAGGAATCTTTAAAATAAACATATTTTAAAATGAAATACATTTAAAACATTTATTTAAGTCAGGAGGTCAGGGTGCTAATAGCTTGCTGTATGACCTTGCACATGTTTGTTCAGTTTTCAATATTGTTTCATTTTTTAAAAAATAACTGCAACCCAACCAACTTCAGTGTCATATCAGAATACCGTGATATAAGTATCGAATGTACTTAGCTCATTTTTACCAAGCTAGAGGACTATAAAGTTGGATCTGTTTGTTTGATTTCTTTCTTGGTGTTCACCGAGTTGAGGGGCTGGGTTCCAGTATATGCCAACCTTGTTGTTCAGTATGTAATTAATGTGAGAGTTGGCACCATTGTTGGAACCCAGCAAATCCACAACACTGAAGCAGTTTAGTAAACCCTATACCCTGAAATTTAACAGATCTTAGGAGCAGATGTTTTGAGGAGTTCTTAGACAATTTAGGCACAGCTCAGAATCAATTTTTTCAAATATAAAGCTGGCATTGACTGACTTTTTAAAACAATAAACAGTCAACATCATTCCAAGCTATTTTCTCCCTTTTTTAAAGGTTACTACCTGGGCAACATCCTCAAATAATCCAAATCTAAAAGGATTTTTTATTTTAACTTTTAAAAGGCAATGCAGGAATGTGTCTTTGTTTTTCTCTTAATAGTTATGTCAAATAACCTCTGTTATGACATCTGGAAGTTTCTCATTATCACAGATGGTAGCCAAGGCCATCTGTTTCTTGTGAAATTCAGTTAAAGTAAATCAGAATTTGGAATGCGCTCTCCTTCCCAGTTGGTTTCCCCTGCCTGCCTCTTACCATTTAAGTGTCCATTCTCCACAGATGCCTGATGGCGTGACACAGGAAAAGAACACAGTGGGGCTGATCACCTGAGTCAGTTTACCTCAACGTTGCTGTACTTTCCTGTATTATACAGTTTCTTAATGATATAAATTATTGCCCCTGTAGAAAAATTCTATGCATGTTCATGGAAAGATTTCAGATAAATGTTATTAAACTGGAGGAGGCATAGAATGGAATGAAGAATAATACGCCGAACAAGATCTTGTATGCACAGAAATGTGGGGGCAAAAGTTTGTGGAGAGTATAATGGCTAGTTCTGGAAATTATGTGAAGACAAGAGGGTTGTGAGGGTGAAGGCGAAGGGGAGCTGACCACCTTTCATTGAATATGCTTCCACATTGGGAAAATGGTTGCATTTAGGTTATAGTCACACTCTTCAATTTTGAATTTAGGGGGTGGTGACATAGTCCTTGACCAAGAGAGACAGTTTTCATTTACAAACCCATGGGGAAAGCCCAGAGTCACACTTAAATGTTACCTCTTCCCCATGATATTGATCATTCTATCTAAAGAGCTCTCTCTCTCTTATCTACCTCTACCTCCTTTTTAAAACCTCATACCACTTGCCATTATTCAACAGTAACTTGTATGAGTGTTCCGGCCTTCTCTTTTGACTAGAGTGCAGGCTTTGTGATATCAGAAGTGTTCACAACCTTCTGGAAGAGAACCCACCATAGAGTAGATGAACAATAAGTATTTGAATAAACATTTGCATGCACACAACAGGTGTCCCTTTATTATTATCCTGGGCTATAGACTTCTACAGGGGCAGAGACAGGAAAAACGATTGCTCAGGTTTTCCATCTTCATCTTAAATATGCCTTACTTCTTTGTTTCAAGAGCCTAGCAGAACATTTTCCCAGTGTAGAATATCAGTAGCCACAAATTCTGGAAAGTGTCTATCAATCAGATGTTGGCATAGCTCACCACCAGTATGAGGCAGTGTACTAATTAGGGTTCTCCAAAGAAATAGAACGAGGGGAGAGGGAGGGAAGTATGGAAGGAGGGAGGGAAAGAAGGAAGGAGGGAGGAAAAGAAGGAGGGAGGGAGAAATTGATATTTGAGATTGGCCTAAACAATATGGATGATGGCTAGTTCAAACTTGAAAATCTGCAGATTAGGGCAGCAGAATGGAGACCCAGGAAAAGTTGATCAGGCAGCTTGGCTATGAGGGTTGTTGGATGCAGAATTTCCCTTTTCCAGAGCAGCCTCAGACATTCTTCTCTTATTAAGCCCTTCAATTGATGGGATGAGGTCAGCAAACTATGGAAGGGAATTTACTTTACTTGAAGTCTACTAGTTTAAATGGTAATCTCATCTACAATAAAAAAAATCTAAGTAGTTAACGTTTCTTGATTCTATTGCAAATGATATTGTTTTCCTAATTTCTTTCTCAGTGATATCATTGTTGATGCACAAGAAGGCTATTGATCTTTATGCATTGGTTCTGTATCCTGCCACATTGCTGAATTTGAAACCGGGATTGTTTGGGTGGGATTTTGGGGGTCTTCTATGTAGAGAATTATATCATCTGCCAATAATGATCATTTGACTTCTTCCTTTCCTGTACATATGCCTTTTATTTCTTTCTCTTTTCTGATTGCCATGGCTAGATTTTCAGGTGCTATGTTGAACAGGAGTGATGAGAGTAGACATCCCCATCTTGTGCTTGAGTTTAGAGGGGAAGCTTCTGACTTTATCCCCCATTGAATATGATAGAAACTGACCAAAGAAGTGAAAGAAGTACTACAAAAATATTACAGTACTCTGAGAAAGGAGATTGGAGAGCACATCAGAAAATGGAAAGATACCCCCTCTTCCTGGATAGGCATAATCTATACTATAAAAATGGCCATACTTACAAAACTGATAAAGAGATGTAATGAAATCTCTATTAAAATGCCAATAACACTCCTTACAAAATCAGAGGAAACAAACTAAAATTCATACAGAAACAGAAGAGACACAGAAAAGCACTCTAGGTCAATAAAAGCAATCAGAAGAAACCACAGTCCTAATTTGAATTTATATTATGAAGCCACTATAATTTAAAAAAAAAAAAAAAAAAAACACCTCAGCATGGTACTGGCACAAAAACACATGCAGATGGATAGAAGAGAACACAGCAGATAGGAACAGCTCCACTTGCATTCAGCTACCTGATCATTGAAAAAGGGGCCCAAAAGATGCCAAGGAAAGGTAGCCTACTTCCACTGGGAAGACTAGCTATCCACATGCATCAGACTTAGACCAATAATTCTCACCATGTACTAAACTAAAATAAAAAAGATAAAAATCTAAATGCTAAAATAACATTCTTGTGAAGGACAAAATAGGTAAAATTCTTGAAGACATAGGCAAAGACCAAAAGAAAGCCCCAGTTGCCCAGTAAGTTCTACTGAGAAACAACAAATGGGATTTTATTAAATTTCAAACCTTTTATATAGCAAAAGAAACAACCAAGTGAGAAGAAAATATAAAATGGCAAAAATTTCCAGACAGTCCTCAGAGGACTAACATCTAAAATGTATACAGAACTCAGAAATATTAGTTCACCCCAAAATAAAAAATCCAGTCAACCAGATGGCTGCCACCAACAAAAGTTCTATAAAACACTATACATGGTTTCAAGATAAGTCCTGAGGGGATTTGACTGACCTTGTCAGATACAAAAGTTAAATGTTTTTTTTTATATATATATATATATATAAGTCTTGCTTCCACTTGGTCTTAACCATCCAGCAGAAAAGTTTAACCATGAGGTGTAAAAATTGAAGCCAGATTAATATGCTGAGCTGTAAAGGGCTCAAGTCAACAGCATCTGACATTGCCAGTTTTGCTGATGACCCACTACTATTATGGCATATTGGACTATGCATACAACTACTTTCTCTTAGTTCAATGAGAGGAAATATTTGTACTAATAGTGTTTAGAAGAGTTATCATGTCTGCATCTTGTACTCTGAACAACTGCTTTGAAGACAACAGTATGCATTGCATTAATTATTGTGGCTCAGGGGCTGGGGAGATAGCTCCGTGGCACAAGTGCCTGTCTGGTAAGGGCAAGGTCATGAATTCAACCCCAGTCTCACCAAAAAAAAAAATTATTGTGGCTGTCCTAATATGTTTTGAAACTGTCTTATTGTTATTCCTTTCTTATTAAAATTAATAGTTTTTTTAAAATCCAATTAAAAAATGGGCTGCTGAAATAAATAGACACATCTCAGAAGAAGTGCAAAGAGCCAGTAAATCTATAGCTGCTCAACATCGCTGGCCAGATAAATGCAAATTAAAATAATACTTAGATTCTATCTTACATCAGTGTGAATGCCTTCATCAAGAAGTCAAACAGTGGGCCAGGGTGATAGCTCAGAAATATAAGTGCCTGCCTGGTAAGTGCAAAGTCTGAAGTTCAATAGTAGCAAATGCAGTGAGGCTACAAGAAAAAAAGGAATCCTTCTACATTGTTGGTGGATGTGTAAACTAGTACAACCACCACGGAAATCAGTATGGAGATTCTTCAAAAACTAAAACCAGAAATTCCACGTGGGCCAGCTATTCCTCTTCTAGATATCTTTCCAAAAACATGAAAGGCATCATATTGCAATGGTGCATGCCCATGTATATAGCTGCACAATTCATAATAGCTAAATCTTGGAAGCAGCCTATATGTTCATCAGTAGCTGACTGGATAAAGAAAATGTTGGGTCTTCACACAGTGGAGTACTACTTTGCTGTAAGGAAGACAAACTTGAGGCACTGGTAGGAAAATGGATATACTTGAGACCATAAAGCTAAGTGAAATAAGTTAGACACAGAAGCTGAAATAGCACATGGTTGATCTTGTATGAGAAACCCAAATTATAAATAAAATAAAAAAATAAAAGATAGATTATAAGAATCAGCAAGCTAGATCTTTCTTAAAGGGGAAGGAGATCAGCACATGGGGAGGGTAGAAGGAAAGGAAAGGAGGCGAAAACAGGAACGAAGACATGATGTGTTACATTCTTGTAACCAACTGCACACAGGGAATGTAAATTTCATGTGCTGCAAGCATATATAAATAGAAAGGAGTACTCTCCTTTGACTCCCTGTCTCAGGCAGCGCTGTTCTCAAAGCTCTGTGGAGCCTTGTTGGCTTTGTTAGAATCCCTGTGGCTTTGCTGAGTGCAGCCCACACTTCACTGCTCTTGGATCAAAGTCATGCACCTTTCTTGGGCAGGGCTGCCTGCTGCTGAGCTATACAGCCTTGACTTCTCCAGTGGTGATTCTGCCACCAAGACCACACTAGGCCTTGCTCTAGTGCGGCTTTTCACTGAGGCTCCAACTCTGTGGGAGTGCTCTGCCTGACCTTAGGCTCCAAGAGACATCCTTTGGAGCCAAGGTAGGTGGAGTCATGTGTCCATAGCTCTTGCATCTTCTCTGCAGAAGCAGTGTCACATGAACCACACTGAAGCATTTAACTTTATCTTCTAGAGAAGTGGCTAAAGCAGCACTTTGGCTCTCTTGAGCAGCTGCTAGGGTGGCATGGAATTTGAGAAGCAGAGACCCAAGGCTGCTGGGAACCCCAGCTCTGAGGTCTCCAGGTGCCCTGAAATTCACCATTGGTCCAATACTCATACCAGGACCTGTTTCTCTGGGCCTGCATAGTATATCCTGGAAGATTTGTGAAACACCTTTGGGGTTATCCTCCCATTGTCTTGATGAGAATCACATGGCTTCCTTCTAACTACATGAATCCTGCCAAAGTCACTTGGCTTTCTCTCCTAAGTATGACTTTTTTTTTTTTTATTCCTGACAAAGCCCTAGTGAGCATTTTCCAAATCTTTAAGTTCTGCTTCTCTTCTGATTATATGTCCCATCTTTACATCACTTCTTTGTTCTCACATTTTAAAATAGGCAGCTAAGAGAGGCTACATAGTGCCCTAAAATGTTTACTAAAATTTAGAAATTTTTCTGTCAAATATCCTAGTTTGTCGCACTTTTTCCTCTGCAGAAAAAGCCAGGGCCTTGGCACTGATCTATGTCCTTCTTGCTCACATTTTTTAATAAGAAATAAAAATGAGACAGTTTCAAAACACATTAGTAGGATAACCACAATACTTAAGTTGCTCGTATTTTTATGATTTTTTGGGGGGGTGTGGGGGGGCGGTAGAAAGCAGACCTTCATTCGTGAAGGTGCCTGGAGTGGTCTCAAAGTTTTGACCCTCTTACTTCAGCCTCTCAGTGGGCTTGGATTACAGACATGTACCACCATACATAGCTTCCTACTTTATCACTTTTCAATTCTTTTTCTACAAAGTCCTA
>PVKN010044089.1:0-10132 GCA_004027915.1 Capromys pilorides
TTTTTTTTTTTTTTTTTTTTTTTTTTGTGGGACCAGGGTTTGAACTCATGACCTTGCACTTGCCAGGTACCTAGAAAATTTGTAATTTCCTCATCTTTCCCTTAAATGATCTGGAAATGTAATCATTCTTTGTTCATACTAGTATTTCTTTTGCAACAGGGTCTCCCTAAGTAGTTCAGGTTGTTCTTGAACTCACTAGTAGCCCAGAGTGACCTCCAACTTGCCATGACCCTCTTGCCTCAAGCGCGTGCAGCTTACAACACTGGCTCATGCTGGTACTTAAAATCATCCATTTCTTGTTTCTGGTAAATACTGAGGTAGCTAGCGATCAATTTCCTTCTTGAGGTTACTTTTGATTATATTCGATTGAGATCTCTCAGCTTCTAGTCCTATAACATCGTCTCGCATGTTGGGTCAGCCACGGGTGTTAGTCCATTCTATCTCTTCTTCACCCATTTCAGTTTTTCTTGCATAAGACCGGTGTTTTTTGTCTAAGCTTTGCTGTAAAATTTAATTTTCTTTCTTTTTTTTTTTAATTTTATTTTATTTATTTGTTTGCTTGTTGTGTTTGTTTGTTTCTTTTATTTATTTATTTTGTGGATGGCTCAGCCTGCCCTGGTGGCGGGGGCTGGCTCAGCATGTGGCGCCGGGGATCGAACTGCAGTCCCTGCAGTTGCCTGAGCTTTCCTAAGCAGGCGCTTTAGACCACTGAACCATCTCGCCGGCCCTGTAAAATTTAATTTTCTTAAGACCTGAGTATACTTAACGAATTCCTCCAGGAGCTCTGAACTTTGCCTATGCTTTTTAATTTTTCTCCCTTGTCACAATATTGTTTTGCTTCCTCATCTAAGGCTGTAGCTCCAAGGCTCAAGTTCAATTGTCTGTTTCTTTCTGTGGATCACTTCTTATCTGATCCATGTGACAAGAAGCCACTGTCTGTCAGGTTCTACAGAAGATAATTATTTAGGTCTTTAACTCTGTTTTCTTTCTTTCTTTCTTTTTCTGTCTTTTTGAGACAGGGTCTCTCTATGCAGTTCAGGCTGGCCTTGAGCTCACTTATTGTAGCCCAGGCTGGTCTCGAACTCTTACTGATCCTCCTGCCTCAGCTTCCCAAGGGCTGGGATTGCAAGCATGTGCCACCACAGCCTGGCTTTTAACTCTGTTTTCAAGTCTGTTTGTTTGTTTTTGGTGCATTCTACTTTTTCAGTTTGTTCAACCTAAGTAGGTTTCACAGCTCTTGAATTTTAGAAAGATCTGAAACTTTAATTTGAAAGATGTTTTGTAACTCTCCAATTCTGTCTTCATAGTAACTTTGGTTCTCTCTGTGCCACTTGAACTCTCTTTCCTCATTGTTGGGATAAGATACGCCACACTTGAATTTAAGAGAGCAGAGGTTTATGTGTCTCACGGGTGCAGCCCATGGTCACTGTCTTCAAGGCAGAAATCTCCTGGCAGCGGGGCATAGCGGAAGAAAGGTGCTAGGGGCGCATTCCTGTAATCTCAGAAGGATCTCTTCGAGCTCAAGGCCAGCCTGGGCTAGATAGCAAGACCCCGTTTCAAAGAACAAAGCAAATAAACAACCCCTCAAAACCATCTATGTCATGGCAACCAAGAAGGAGAGAGACAGACAGACAGAGACAGACAGACGAAGGCGAGGTACTCCTCCGGGTCGCCTCCCAACAGTCCCCACCTCCTAACAGCTAGTCAGTATGGATTAGTGCTGACTGATGAGACAGAGCCACATGAATGCAGTCACCTTTCTAATTTACGAGTCTTCGAGGGGACACTGCAGAGCTAAGTCACAGCAATACCTATGGCTGAATTCTATTAATTGGTCCCTATAATTCTGATGTCTTGAAACTCATGGTCAGAGGGCCAGCCAAATAGCTCAGCAGACTGAAGTGCCTGCAAGCAGGCACAGAGGCCAGAGGTTCGATCCCCAGGACTGCCATGCTGGCCTTGTCCCCAGCGCGCGCTGAGATGGCAGTTGAGACTGGGCTTGGTGGTACACACCTATAATCCCAGCTCTTGGGAGGCTCTAAACAGGTGGATCACTATGAGTCTGATTTAGTAGTGAGACCCTGAACACCCTGTAGACCCCTCCCTAAAAAATACAAAAAAAAAAAAAAAAGAAAACAAAAAATCTAATGGTTAGCAATCTCCTGACTTCTGTTCAAATTCCTTCCTGGTCTTTAATTTATGGTACTCAGGTACTAGCAAATTTAATTTTTACCTACTAGTACAAGTTGTTCCTTCTACATTGGAAATCTGAGCAGTAAGTCTCCAATGGCTATCTTCAGGCTCAAGTTTGTTTTTGTTTTTGTTGTTTTGGAGACAAAGTCTTGCTATGTGGCTTAGGGTGGTCTTGACCTCACTCTGTATCTTAAGCTGGCCTGAAACTTGTGGTGATCTTCCTGCCTCAGCCTCCCAAGTGCTAAGATTACAGGTGTGCACCTCCATGCCCGGCTCTCACACTCAGGGACTAAAACTTCATCTTGACAATATGCTGCTTTCTTGTGCCCAGATTATGTCACTAAAATTCATGTCATCGGTATGGAAAGTTGATGTATGATTGATACCAACTGAAGGCGACGTAGTGGTCAGTAGTGGTCACTAGCTTCTGAGTGCGGTGACCAGGTGCTGGCTGCAGCTCAGGGAAATGACCCTAAAGCCCTAGCTGTGTCGTTTGTAGCGCCCTCTTGTGGTTGGTGTCTATTACACGCAATTTGCTGTCTGATCTGCTACGTCGAGCTTTCATACTAACCCTGTGGCGCACTACAAAGCTGTGTTTTAGCTCTGATCCAAAGATTGGCACCACAGCTTTCAGATATTTCCTTTTCTTCTACCAGCCGGGGTTGGAGCTTCTTTCTCTGCTGCTGTGACTTTCGTCGCAGTGTCAGGTGGCTTCCACAAGGGCCACGCTGGCCACGAGGTATTTGCTCTGCAAATCAGCAAACTCTGTGGCAGATCACCTGCGGATGGCCTTCGCTTTTCTGAGCTGAGACCATACCCTACCGATCTGTTCTGAGCCGTCCACACAGCGATTGTTTCTATTTTTATTGTCTTTCTGAGACAGGGTCTCTCTATGCAATTCAAGCTGGCCTTGAGCTCACTTTTGTAGCGCAGGCTGGTCTCGAAATCTCACTGATCCTCCTACCTCAGCCTCCCTAGTGCTAGGATTACAGGCGTGCGCCACCATGCCCAGCCCAGTAATTGCTTTTAAAATGCTCACAGCAAAACACATGTACCTGACAACTACAAATGGGTACACGTGGACCAATATCTACTCCTGCACCTGGTGTCAATGCCCACAGCTGAATCCTGCTCTTCTTTGGACATCCTGCATCTGTTGTTTGTCACACATTTACACATTGGGGCTGGATTCTTTCCACATGGATTAGAAATCTAGTCTAGGCAGTGCCTTTAATGTGCTCATGGAATACCTATTACTGATGCGTCAGTCACAGTGTGCCAAGGTGCTATGGGAATGGGGTTGGTGGTTGGCACGCGTGGATTTTCCTGCACTGACATCATCTTCAGGGTTATCGGGCGGTAACCTTGGTCCTGGGCTGAGATGTGGTGCGGGTGTCCTTCGCCTGAGGCCCTTGGAACAGGCTGACCCAGCTCGGCGGGGATCCGCTCCACCCCTGTCGGCTCAGCTAGGCTCGGCCGCTCTTGGTAGCGCTCGGCTCCGCCCAATCTGGTCCGCAGGGTTCGCCTCTGTGCAGGCGCTCGCCCTACGTCCATCTCTCTCCGGTTCGCCCTTCTCGGCTCGGCTATGCTCCGCCCAACTTCTTTCGATTCGGCTTCTCTCGACTCGGCTTCTCTAGACTCGGCTTCTCTCGGCTCCTCTCGGTTCGGCTCGGCTCGGCCCCCCTCGGCTTCTTTCGGCCGGGCGGGGGGCCGGAGGGATGGCGGGCGGCGCCGCTGGAAGTGACGCGGCGTGGGCGGGGCTGTCCCGGGTAGCCGCCACAGCCACCACCGCCTGGGCCGGGAAGCGATGTAGGAGCCGCCAGGCCGTTCCCCACCCTTCCCGGCCGGAGCCCCGCCGGCCGCCACCACCGCCGCCATGAAGAAGCAGTTCAACCGCATGAAGCAGCTGGCCAACCAAACCGTGGGCAGGCGAGTGCGCCGGGCGGGCCTCGGGGTCGCGCCCAGGCCGGGGGGCGGGGGGCGGGGGAGGCTGAGAACCGAACCCGGCAGTGGCCCCGCCCGAGGCCACCGGGCCCGGGGCTGCGCCGCTCAGCGGCCTGGCAGCGCCGCAGCCGCGCTTCAGGGTCCCCGCCGCACTTTGTGCCTGCTGTGCAGCCTCGCCCCCTGGACCGGCTGGATCCCGGTCCTCTGCCTAGGGTGAGCCCGTCGGTGCCCTGCGCCGTGCAGCGAGGGCCGTGGGGGCGGCACCCACCCAGTCCTTCCCGGGGCGCAGTGGGAAGCCCTCCTGCAGTCGCGCCCTGACCCACGGACTGGGGCGGGGGGGGGGGGTCTGCTCCGCGAAGTTGAGGACGCCCTGGGAGCGGCGGGCCGGTGGGAACCGGACTGCTGCTGCTGCAGGTTCTTAACGTTTAGAAATCCAGAGTCGGGCGGCAAGGATGTAGGAATCGCCTCGCCCCAGTAGAAAACGAGTCTTTCCCACCTTGGAAGGGAAGACAGGTGCTTGTGCGTGTTGCCTGGCGTTGCTCTCCTGCGCGACGGGAAACATTGATTAAGTGGAAGACTAGAGAGATTGTAGGTGATTGCGCCGTGAAGCGGGTGTGATTTGTGGTTTTCGGAGTTTCTGTAGGTAATGTCATGTGCTGTGTTATCTGGAGCAAATATTTCAAGGTCTTACAGGGCACAGAGCTGTGCTGGACCAGTTTACTACTTATTCTGCAAAGAGATGTGAACTCTTCCCAGCCCTTGCTTTTTAATTTTTTTTTTTTTTCCAGCAGTTAAGGGGAGCTTGGCTTGTTGGCCAAAGCACGTGAAAAACTGTGTATGTGAAAATACTTTTACTTCCTCTTGAGTTTTCTAAATTTGCCTTGACTGTGTTTCGATTCTCTAGGCTTCTTGCTCAGTTCTGTTGTATAATTTTAAAAAATCCCCACCGTGTTATCTTGGTGTTCATTTCTCCTATTTCCAGTTTTAATCTTAGCCTGCAAAGCTCAGATATGCACTATTTTCTGTTACTTAAGGGAAATTTAAAGTTGAGAGGAAAAATAGAAACGATTAGTAAGGAAGGGTAGTGTTTTAAGCAAGAAGTTTTATAAGCAAATTATCACTTCTCTCGATTTTTGATCCCGTCACAGAGTTCTCAGGAAGATGTCCAACGAGCGCCCAGATAGATTTATTAGATTGTTGATTTTGCGGTTTGTCAGGCAGGCATTGTTCTTTTTCTACAGAGCTCTGAGTTTTCTGCCTTCAAAGTCCCGCAGGATGGTTCTGGTCCTGCTTCCTCTTAGCATCCCTTCCTGCAGTGATATTCCAGCCAGATTTCCCTGTGTTCAGTTTCTAGAAGGTTCCACACATCTGTACCCTGAAACCTTGAGACATTTCTTTCATCACACTTTCCCGATAGGCCCTGTGGACTCCTTGTGAACTTCTGTGCCTCATGGAATGCCCCTGATGTTCCAGCATAGCATCAATGACCCTTTTGGACATTGCTATACTTCCACGTGCCACTTTTATTTTATTGATTAGGCACAAGGTCTCATTATACAGTTCAGACTCGTAGTGATCCTCCTGTCTCAGCCTCCCCAGCACTGGGATTACAGATCTGTGCCCCCACACCCAGTTTCAGGGCCAGCATGGCATGCCCAGGGTTCCGGGGATCAAATCCGGTTCCTGTGCTTGCCAGGCAGGCGCTTAGACCGCCGAGCTGTCTCCCCAGCCCAGCACTTGCTCCTCTCTTATCAAGTCCTCTGTCTCCTGGCCTGGGAGTCCTTGGTGCTCAGGGCCTGCTGTGGTTCCCGTCAGCCAAAATGGCTCATTCCTGGCTCGTAGTTCTTGCTACACTATCGGGTGGTTTGGGCCCAACCATGGGAAAATGTGGACAGGATTACGTGGTGATTCATACTGGAGCTGTAATTCTGGGCCTGACCTTTGACTCTGTTTGAGACTCTTTATTGCTAGCTGCCAGTGGAAGCTGCAGGCATTGCAGAGCCATCAAGGGTGTGGCAGCTCTGCACCCAAAGTCAGAACATCTGTTTTTATTGGGGAACCTGTGGCTTTCTTGTCGATTTCCTAGATATTACTGTGGTGTTTTTTTTTTTTTTTTTTTTTTTACTTAAGTAATCATAAAGGATGGGACAGGAAAAACAGGCAGCCTAGGATCCTTACTTTGTGGAAGCAGAAGGTTGTTGGGCACCAGATGCAGGATTGGAGATGTACGTAGCTCAGGATGAAAGCTGGAGGAGGCTGTGTGTGGGAATGGCGCGTCCACTGGGTCCTGGCCTGTCAGTCTACACAGGGAGTACAAGTGTCCTCACAGGGGTCCTGCCTACAGGACAGAGCCTGGGAGTGACTGTGGGGTTCCGTGGGGCCCTGGTGTGGGAGGTTAGGAACGCCTGGGAAGATGGAGCTCTCCTGATGGCGGTTTGTTTGCAGTGGGTGGAGGAGTCTCTGAGACAGTGGGCTAGGTTTATGATGCAGTCTCATGCTGGGAGACGCCCCAAGAAAAGCAAGAGGCCCGTTGAGCCACACATTTCAATGGAGGTGGCGCTTGTGGAGCCCATCCTGGGTGCCACTGTGCAAAGTGTGTGAGAACCAAAGGAGAACAAGACGTGGTTTCTGCCCTGAAGGTGCGCGGTAGATATGTAGAGGAGGTGAGCAAGCCCAAAAGAATAATTACTACATGAGATAAAAATGCTTCCAGGACAAGGGCTGGAGCCCAGAGGAAAGCCCGCGGTGGCTGCTACTGGAGGGGGGGAGGGAAGGAGCACAGGGTTCTCCCAGGAGGAAACATGAGTGGAGCCTTTAGGTTTTCTTTCACTTTTAAGCTCTTCTTTCAGATTTAATGGTGAGATCTCAGTCAGCAGAGTGTGACGAGCTTGTCCTGTAATCCCAGCATTTGGGAGGCTGAGGCAGGACAATTGTAATTCAAGGCCAACCCAGGCTACGTAGTTCACAGCCAGCCTGAATTCACCATATGGCAAGTCCCTGTATCAAAAAAAACAAGAAAAAAAGGAAAGAAAGAATAAAGCCCACACAGATTAGGTCTCTTTTGGTCATAAGAAAACACAGTTCAAAGGTGTATGAGCAAAGAGAGCAATTCAGTAACTCATTAGGCGAGTAGAAGGGTTGAGGCTGGGCATGGCTTCAGGCAGGGCTGCGTGTCCTGTGGGGCCTTGTCCGTGTCCTCCCACCCCCCATTCTCTGTACTAGTCCCAGAGAGGGAAAGAATACTTGGTGACCGTGGCCAAAGTCCCAGCACGGGCTGTCAGTCTTTCTGGGTCACATGCCTTCCCCAGGAAGTGGAGACACGTCAGCTCCACCCAGCCCATGTGGATGTGGAGGACTGCGGCTCCCCTGGTTAATCTGGGTGCTGATTCCAGCAGAAAGGAGAAGCATGCTGCTGATCAGGCAACCTTGAGACAGGCTGCCGTGCTTTTTACAGTTGTGTTGCAAAGGAAGAGACGTTCCAATATTTGAAAGCCCTTTGATGCAAATAATCTTCTGTTCTCTGAAGAGAAGAAGGCTATGCCAGGATAAGGGGCTTCAAGTGTCATGGAGAAGAGGAGCTCAGAGGACAAGACTAGAGGGGCATGGTCCCTGGCTCTGGAAGGAGCGTCGCCCCGGCTGTGTATTTCTGCAGTGATCAGAGTTTCTTCGAGGGCCAGATAGTTGCTTTCAGAGAAGCCATGACTATGCAGCCAAATACCTACAAGGCCAGGCTGCTAACATAAATGAACATGTGGGCCAGGCGAAGCCTTCGGAGGCCCTCGAAGGCCCCCCCAGTGTGGCCTGAGCCCTGGAGTTTTCAGGAACAATTGAGATGTGGATTTCAACAAACATTAGGTGACTTTCAATTCATCTTGAACCAGCAGCATGATGTGGTCCTCGATTGCCAGCCACTTACCTAGAAGAGCCTGGAAGATAACAGTTCTCGGCAGTACTAGCGTTGGGTCTTGAGGTGATGAGAGTGAACCTTGGAGAGTTTTCAACGTTACGCTGTTTGCTGTGACACATGTGCCAGAGAGAGAGAGAGAGAGAGAGAGAGAGAGAGAGAAGCAGACTCTAAAGAGAGACAGAGACAGACAGTTTGACTTGGCTTGCCTGATCTCTGAGATCTAATGATTCTCCGCAGCAGAGAACTAACTTAGCAGCTCACAAGATAGCCCTGCTCATAACTGGAAGCTCGAGTCTCCACCCTGAGTCTACACGAGTGTGTGTTGCTCTCAGGGCAGTCTCTTCCGTGAGGCAGTCCGCCCAGGATGTAGGCTAGCGGCCAGTGTTAACACTTTGTCCCGTATCCACTCCACACCTTCCTGGTCACTCCGCCTTCTTCCTGGGTACACTCCAAATAGCTTTTTTGAGAAAGGCCAGGTAGCTGTCCTTCGCTGCGACCCAACTGGATTCCATTCAGTGTCGGCAGGTTGCAGGGGTGGAAAAGTCTTACATGTTTATAGGGTCTTCTCAGTCTGATCTTCCATGACTTTATGTGATTTGTATGTTGTGAAATCATAGGGGCTGGGGAGATAGCTCTGTGGCATAAGTGCCTGCCTGGCAAGTGCAAGGTTGTGAGTTCGAATCCCGGTTCCATAAAAAAAAAGAAAAAAGAAATCATAGAATATCATAAGGTTTTTACAGGGGAGTGAGAATCTGATTTTTGGGGAAGAAAATGAGTAGTAAAAGCATGCTGTGGTGCAGGCGGCTTGCCGTGCTGTTGTGGAATTTCTTCATGGCAGAGGTTCTGGGGGTATGTCAGGGGCTTGGTATACCATGGGAGTAGAGGGTCCAGCTCAGTGCACCGTGGTCAGACCCTGGGAGGTTTTGCTGTAGCATTCCGTTTCTGTTTCTCAAGTGTAGGTAGACGACACCATAGCAATTAATCAAGGACAAACACATTTAAACATAGTCTCATGTTCCCATCTCCTTGGTGTCTACCTTCCTACTACTTACACGTATTAAAAGCACAATGGACTCATAATCTTGTATCTGAAACCCTTGAGGTTTTTCAGATGAGTTTCAGAATTTTTAGGTTTTTGGAAAGAACTATGTAATATCTCCAGCAAAGTCTAAAGTAGCATCTCATACCCCAGTGTACTATTATTTTATACCAAAATGTACGAATATACTTATACCAGATGGATACCTAAAGCTCACATACAGCTGCATATCAGTCCAGATCTGGTTATGCTGCCACATGAGGTACAAAAAAAACTTGTGTTCTTTCAGAAATTTTTGGATTTTTAGAACGATAGATAGGGAGTGTGGATAGATAGAGAGAGTTATACTTTCAGTAAGATAACTACTAGAGCACCTGTGAGTTTTTTGTTCACTTTAATTGTATCTTGTACCCCAATGGTTAGAAGCCACAGTTCTATGAAGTACCTGGGCAGATAGAAAAGTCAGTCAAGGGGGTGGTGGCTGAAAGACAGAGGGGACCTTGGTGAACAGTGCAGTTTATGTGAAGGGGGTGTTGCTCTTCAGGGCTGTCTACTTGTTGCCTTGGTGACGTGGGTGTGGTTCAGTTCTGTCCCATTTTTAGTGGTGTTCCAGAATGCAGATTTTCATGCAAAGGGTCTTGAGATGTCAATGCTGTTAATGAAAAGTAAAACAAATCCCACTTTATAGACCAAAGAAATGCTGTCTATAAGTTTTATCTGGCCTCGGGCTGTCTGCTTTGACCTCTAGCTCAGAGACTAATGCTTTCGGTATGAGAAGCGGTGGGGTGTGGCTGATGAACTGCCTGTGCAGAAGGGGACAGCTCGTGGGTTTTACCATTGTATTCCTTACGCGCGTGCTTTTCTTTTGTATATAACATACTTAATAATAAAAAGGTGATAGGTGCTCTATTTTAGAACTACCTTACTTTCTAACCAGTAGACAAATTTTCTTTTCACTTAGAAATATGGTACTTTAAAAATTATCTTACAGGGGCCGGCGAGTTGGTTCAGTGGTCTAAAGCGCCTGCTTAGGAGGGCTCAGGCAACTG
>PVKN010044090.1:0-10141 GCA_004027915.1 Capromys pilorides
GTATATGCTCCCATCTCAACCAAAATGTAATGTACATTTGAGCAGGGACCTGGCCTATGTGTTGGCAGCTGGAAGCCTGGAGCCCCGATGAGTAGATAATACAAGATTATAATAAATACTTATTATGTAATTACCATATGCTGGATATCACTGCATCCTCCTGGCACTCTTGCGACACAATTACTATAATCGCTGCCATTTTACAGAGGAGAAAACAAAAGCCCAGAGAGGACAATGACTTGTCCTCGGGCCGACAGTAAGGGAGCTGGGGAACTATGATTCAAATCTAGGCAGCTGCTCCTGAGCCTCAGCTCTTAACAGCAATAGCATACTGGGCCACGTCTGTGGCTTTATTTATGCTGAGCATAGTAGATGCTGAATGGAGATTTAGATGCACGCATGCATGAATGAATGATTGAATGAATGAATGGACGAACGAACGAATGAACACCTTTCGGTCGTGTTGTCGCCCCTCCCTGTTGTATATAGCCCTACTGATTATCACTCTCTCCGTCTCTGTCCTAGATTCCTCCTCCTCCATCTGCTCCCCAACCTTTCAAACATCTCCCATCCCTGGCTTCCATCCTGCACCAGCCACTCTGCTTCCATGCCCCCCTTGGGTGACTCTGCCCAGTATCACAATGGGACCACACAGTGTACACGGTTGACCCCAATCTGCCCTGACCCCTGTCAGTACTCCCCAGGCAGACAGAATGCAATGCTCCCGGCTTCCTGCTGGCCTCACTCAAGAGTTGTTAAGCATCTTAAGCTCAGCAACACAAAGTTGACTTAATTTACTCTGTGGACAGTCAGCTCGGTCACCACCAGACTGTGAAAACAGCACCATTTCCTCTGCTCCTAGACAAAACTGCTCCTTGTCTCATGTTCCAGCTCAGTCATCACCACTATCCCAAGTGCCCAGAGTGCAAGGCCAGCAGCCCGCAGCCGGTCCAGAGTTTCCTGCCCTCTCTCCGTGGTGAAGTCTCAGACCCCACCTCCTAACTGCTTTAGGGGCCCATCCCTCTCCCCTCTGGGCCTCCTTCCTAGCCTGGTGCAGCACAGACTCCTGTCTCTGGTCTTCTCCTTGGAGTTCATTCTCTGAATGTTGTGAGCAGGAAAACCCCAACCTCAGCGGGCTGAGCATCCTCAATCTGAAACTGAAATCTGAAATTCTCCTAAATCCAAAGCTTTCAGTGTGCCGATAAGATGCTACCAGTGGAACCTTCTGCTCTGACTTCATATGGCAGTGACAGTCAAAACACAGGTGCACAAAATGTGCTTATAGAATTGCCTACAGCATATGCATACAAGAGGCTTAGGAATCTAAGCAAATTAGTGCTTACACTTGGCCCCACCCCAAGACAGCCCATTCAGTACATGCAAATGTTCTGAAGCCTGAAAACCCGCCCAGAAATCCCAGTAGAGCCTGGTCCCAAACATCTCAGACACTCAACCTGCGTGAACTTGTCTTCTCTACTCCACCCTGGCCACGGTCACTCACTGCCTTCAGGGGACTCTCCTATCTGGTCAAAACTCAGCTTTGCTGGCATCTGCTGTGTCTCCAACTCAGCACCAAGCCCCACGCAGTCCCCGCCATCACAGTCGCCTTGCGTGCCAGAAATGAGCAGCTCGATGCATTCCCCACACATGTCACACCGAGCAGCTTCCCTCTCTGTGGAGATGAGAGAAAGCCCTGGGTGTGAGAGGAGAGAGGACAGCAGGCCAGAGCCTCAGGCCTCTGGGTCGGCTTCTCCTCCAGCCGAGCTGCTGAATCTCTCCTCACCAGTCACTGGGAAAGCTTTATAATTTAGAGCCCCTGTTTGCTGCTGCCTCGCGTTGATGCCTGTTATTTGTGACAGAAAGTGTCCCACAGATGCACTGCAAGAATGGCATCAAGCCACACAGACTGACTTGCATGACAGGAAGGAAGAAGAGAGGGCAGAATGGGAAAGTGGTCCCACCAGCCCCAAACTGAAAAGAAAAAGCTGCAAATGGACGTGAGGCCTCTACTTTACAAAGGCTCCATCACAAGGAACCACAGCCTGGGTGCCCAAGAGACAAACGCCACACAGCAGAGCCTCGCTTTTCTTCTGGAAGGGTTGCAGCTCAGTTTTGGCTCATGTGGGTCTGTAGTAACATGAAAGTGTTCTGGCACCTCAAAGGGATCATAGGAAGATGGTGTTGTTGGGACAGAGGTCAGGGCCATCGCTATGGGCACCAGCAGCCTCAGATGAATGGGGGAGTTGGCTGGCGTAGTGGAAAGAATCACACTGCCTAGCAACGGTAGTGAACACGCTCTGCAATTTGAGTTATCCTCAAAGATAACTCAGATGAGAGACCCAGAGACTCTGGGACTGAAGGTATAAGCTAGAGGCAGCAAAATGCAGGTTCCCACCATGAACAGGCCTCCATTCCAACCCACAGGTCAGGAAAGACCCAAGGAAACCCAATTTGTAGCATTAGATTTACTTGAAAAAAGTGAGAAAGTGACATAATAAAATAACCAAGGAGAGCAAAATTGAATTACACACGGAGCTGTTATTCTTCAGAGTCTTCTCTACGGCTCTAGAGACCCTTATGAAACTTTCACCTACTAAAAATAGTAGTTTAAATGGATACACTTTGAGACCATGATGTTAAGTGAGATAAATCAGACACGGAAGCTCAAATTTTAAATGCCTTCTCTTATATGAGAAATCCAAAGTATAAATATATGAAAGGGCAAAATAAAAGATGGATAATAAGAAATGAGGAGATAGAGCCTCTGCAAATGGAAAGGAGACAAGAGATTTAGGGGTTGGGAAGAGAAGTAAGAAGAATTGAGATGTGCTATGTACCCATTTCAGCTCTCCAAGAGGAACGCAGTCCTGTACTGAGAAAAATGATGATTAAAATAATTTAGCTTGCCAAGATTTTTGTTTTAATTCAGAAAAGTTGAAGGAGACAATAAAAAGCTTGTAGGCCACAATCACAGGTCCGAAAGTCACCTTTATAAAACTACAGGGTCTCTGATCGGCTAACCAAAGACCTCTGCCCATTTTTGCTAAGCTCGTTCAGGAAGGAAACAGACATTTTTTCTAAACTCGCTTTTAGTCCTGGGATTAGTTGACCCAGTTCCCTGACATACTTTCCTCAGCCTGGTGGGGAGCAGCCCAGCTGAACGTCAGGCAAATCAACTCACCCGTGGCAAGGACATCAGGCCGGCCGTGGAGACAGCCTCCTCTCTAATGCCACTTGGAACCAAATGCATCGCGACGCTCCATGCCTGTGTCACACTTTTCAAACTCTTTTCCATTCCTGTCAGTTATGAACTTCAGCAAAAGCTGATGAGCTACTAAAATGTTTAAACACATCTTCGCTGTTTCTTCTTATGCCAGCTTCCAGACATGGAACACTGGGTTTCCCCTGGTTTCCATTCACCAGAAGATAATCCGGGAGATTAAAACATTTTTAAAACACAGACTTCCAGGTGAACTAAATCCACAAGGAAAACTTGCACATGAAGAGGTGTGTGTTGCAGAGCGACCCACAAAGCCTGATGTCGACTCTGAGGAGTCAACTCTTGATCAAGGAACCAGGGCTGCGAGGGCCCAGGTGACTTGTGGAAGGTCCCACAGCTAGGTGGGGGCAGGGCGGGCTCAAGGTCCGACTCCAGAGCCCATGGAAAAATACACCCCATTTTCACTGGCTTGTTTCGGTAGCTACTGCATGCATCTTGCTTTTTGGTCCTGTACCAGTCAGTTCCTCAACGCTGGGACAAAATATGCAACACCCACAATGTGAAGAAACGGGGGCTTTCTCAGGCTTACCCTGGAGTCTGTGGTTGGCTGGCTCTGAAGCAGGATGGCTGGACACAACAAGACCAGCTCTGCCTCCATTTATATGAGATCTCATCTTGCAAGCTCCTAATCTCCGCTCTACAAAGGAACTCTAACTGCCTCAGTTTATTTTATCTATGTATTTATTTCTTATTTATTTATTTTATGTATTTAGTACAGGGTCAATAGGGTCTCACTACATAGATCCGACTCAGTGAGCCTCCTGTTTTCAGCCTCCCAAGTGCTGGGATTATAGGTGCCCACCACTCTCAATCGTCATCTCAGCGTTCCCCGGGGGCCAGGCTGGCACAGCATGCCGGGGTTCAAACCTAGTACCTGTGTCTGCCTAAGCAGGCACTTTAATTCGCTGAGCTATCTGACTGGCCCTTGCCCTAGTTTAAATTATTGTTCACATTTAAATTGTGAGTACATGAGCTAGAAGTTCTGTTAAATATGCTCAATAAATTCTTTGCCATCAGGATTTTAGCAACCAGGCTGAGGAGATAGGCCTAAGTGCCTAAGTACCTGCCCGGCAAGTACAAGGACCTGGGTTCATTTGTGTTTGCCTGAGATCTTTTTTGAAAGTTCTTCTATGTTGTGAATTCTTTTTTCTACAATGTAGGAAACAAACAAAAAATTTCTCCCAAGCTCTTTGCCGCCAGTATGCAGACACCTACCTTCCAACACACCCCACACCTAAGCAAGCCCACTCCAGGGGTGGAAGGTTGTGGACAATGCTCTCCTGTAGGTGTGGACATGAGGCCGGGGGTCCTGCTGGGCCCAGTGGGGTCCTGCAGCTGGCTCTGTTTCTGGATGTGGCACAGCGCATGGCCGCCACAGGGAATTTCTGCTCACAGAGCCTTCGGGCGTTCAGGGGCATTTCTCCTCTTTGTAACATCCAGGCTTCAATTATTTGCTCTCCCAGAAATTCTAATTAAAACCAGATAACAAAATGCCACTGAGACTACTGAGGCGGATTCTTTTCCTAAAAGAGAAAATCAAGATTCATTCAGTAATCTGTGTGGACTTGAACGTAATAAGAATGAGATTTTTAAAAAATATCCATCCCTTCGTGCAAGGTGGTGTAAACCTAATGATGAATCCGACGGAGCCACTCTCCTCATGAACCTACAGCCTCTCTTCTTGGAAGTTTGACAAAAACAGGTGCACAGGGCTGCATGTGATGACACATGCCTGTAATCCCAGCATTTGGGAGGTTGAGGCAGGAGGATCACAAGTTCAGGTTTCACCGGCCAATTGAATGAGTCCGACCCTTCTGAAAATAACAAGAAGAGCTGGGGCTGTAGTCAAGTGCTAGAGTACTCTTGGATTGGAACCCTTGTGCCACAAAAAGGGAGCCAGGGAAAGGTAAAATACAGAGCGGCCAAAGACACTAAAACTGTCATTGAAGAAGTTTTGGCCAGCCAGATAGCTCAGTGGATTAAAGCGCCTGCTTAGGCAGAGTGCAGGGACCAGAATTTGGTCCCTGGTGTGCTGTGCCAGCCCCACCTCAGAGGTACACTGAGATGGTGATTGAGACTGGGCATGGAGGCATGCCTGTAATCCTGGTGCTTGGGAGGTTGAAGACAGGAGAATCACTACGAGTCCAATCTATGTAGCGAGACCCTGTTGACCCTGCAGATCCTGTACCAAATACACACACACACAAAAATAAGTTTTGAGCCAACCATGGTGACACATACCTGTAATCCCAACACTGGAAGCCTGAGGCAGGAGGATCACAAGTTCAAACCCAACTTGGGCAAGTTAGCAACTTAGCAAGAACCCATCTCAATATCTGAAGAGAAGAGGAGGAGGTGGCGCCATTTCTGTATCAGTGTTGAGGACGCCAGGCCTAGCAGGAGAACAAGCGCCTGCCTGTTGTGTCCTGACACATGGAGTCATGAAGGGAATGAGCAGAACCCATCCACCCCTGCTGGCTCTGAGCAGAATCTGAGGGGTCAACGGGTTGGTGGGGGAATAGGAGGCTGGAGCCAGCTGGGAGGAAGCCAGTGAGCCACTGGGCATCTCGCCACCTAGGCCGGGGCAGAGCTGCTGGCCCCCACCCTAAGCTGCGGGGGCCTCTGAGTGGACCTCTGGAGGAGCTCTGGTGCATCCCCTGAGGATGTGAGGTGCAGAGTCCCAGCCTGAGTGATGAGCCAGAGGGAGGAAGCGGGCTGCGGAGAGGCAGTGCTCTGAGGGCAGCTGCGCTGGGTGCTCGGCCACCTGCAGTGGGCTGGGGCCTGGGATGAGGGTGCCCGCTGAGCCACTCATGGGGTCACATATGGGGGCCTTGGGGCCCAAGCAGCAGGTCCTCCTCAAAGGGCATCAGCAGAACATCTGGAGGCTGAGCAAAGCTGCAGAGATGACCTAAAATGGAGACACGCCCACATGCGTCAAAGGAGCTACACGAATCCAAGTTTGCTACAGGAGGGCTATGAGAGAAAGAAGCATCTAGAACCACCCTCCTCCTCGAGGC
The DNA here is from genome assembly GCA_004027915.1 of Capromys pilorides. Taxonomy (NCBI): domain Eukaryota; kingdom Metazoa; phylum Chordata; class Mammalia; order Rodentia; family Capromyidae; genus Capromys; species Capromys pilorides. The sequence goes on from PVKN010044090.1 coordinate 6,298, forward strand.
GTGGGGTTCCCACCCCCTAACCATGTGCAACAGCCATGTGGCAGGAAGCTACCAGGTCACACAATAACTCACTCCCCATCTCTCAGTCACTACAGACCTCACCCAGGAAGAAAGAGCACTCAGCCGGCAGGGACAGGGGAAGGTGGCAGGAAAGAAAGAGAGGCCCGGAAGTGGTCAGAGGCTTCATGTGGGGCATGAGGAAGAGGAGACAGGAGGCCACGTGAAACTGCATTTGGATTTCAGCATGAATCCTGCTCATGGCAGTCAGGGCACCCAGTAGCAAAGCACAAAATCATCACCTCCGTTCACACAGAATACAGTGGCTATTGAAAGCTGGTGTTCAGGGACCGAGGAGGGAAGCCCACAGAAGCACGCCATGCGCTGTTCCACCAAACTGCATGAAAGGCTTTTCTCCAACTCTTAAAATAAAAAATAAAAAATAAAAAAATGACAGGCTTAGCGACTCCAACTCTCACTTCAAAGCCTGGTCAGTGAACGGAAGTTTCTGTGAAGACATCTCTGGATACTCTTATCTTGTGGAAATCCAGTGCTAAGAAATAACACAAGAACCTAAAGATTGTGGAATTACAATAAGACTGAATTCAGGTCCCACCATGACTCTCCTGCCACTGACTGGGAGAAAAAGTCTCTTTTCAGTTGCAGACCAGAGAGATTGGGAGGTGTCAGAGTTAACTCCAAGAATCTAAAACCCCAGAACTCATGGAACCTGCTGGGCCTACAGAGCAGTTCTTCCTCCCATCCTGACAAGGCTTGGTCTTCACTCAGCTGACCTTGGAAGGAATTCCCCGAGGAGACCCCTGGCCAGGGGATGACTTCTTTGTGCTTTCTACCAAGCCCTGAAATCAAAATCGATTCTAGGCAGAGAAGGCATCCATATGGAAAGATCAGCAAGACGATGAGAACGTCCTCAGCGTGTGCCAGGGAGACTGACTTCTCCTACTTAAGCTCTCCTAGAAAGCTTACTCTCTTCCTTTGTTCAGGGCCAGTGGTCTTTTTGCCTTTGGTCTGACCACACCTGGTCTGAAATAAAGATATCACTGTTGGCTTCAACCCTGCATCTTCTAGTGGTCTCGTGCTGGGCTTCAACCTGATAAGAACAACACATTTACTGTCTCACTGTCATGGAGGCCCACAGTCCAAGCCCAATGTGGGTCCTCTAGCTGAGGGTCACGTCTGGGCCACGGTCATCATCTGGGCCAAGGTTGTAGTGTCATCTGCAGGTTTGACTGTGGAAGGATCCACTTCTCAGTTTTCTGATTGTTGGCAGAATTCAGCCCCCTGTGGCTGCTGGACCGAAGCCCCATTTTTTTGCTGGCTGTGGGTGCAGATAGCGTTTGGCTCCTGCCCCATGGATGGCTTCATGGAAGCTGGCAAGCAGGAGCCTGTTAGCATATAGAATATGACAATCTTCTGCAGCACGCTGATGTGCATGTACCCATAGACATCCCATCACCTGTCTGCTACAAGCAAATGCCAGGTCCCACCCACATCAGGCAGGGGAAAGAACGGCCGAAGAGGAGAGGTCCCAGGAGGCAGGGATCACGGGAGCTGCTGCAGAGTCTGTCTGCCTCACTACTTCTCCAAATGCCCTCATCAGGCCAGCTAAGTGGAGGCTGTCGATTGAGGAACACAGGATGATTAATGTCTGCGAAATGCCAAAGGGGCCTCAGTGGCTTTGCCTTCGTTATCCAAGTCCCTGCTGTTGCCAAGTGACATAGGGAAGCAAAGGTCAGCTGAAGATGAAAATATCACTAATGTCATCAAATACTCCAACAAATGTTTTTCCTCTTTATGCTAATGTATGTACTTGTGAGCCTCATCCTGTCAGAGCAGCCTCTTGCTCGTTGTGCGAGCCCGCAATGTAAACACAATTACACTGATCACATAGGCCTTTCAGAAGGAAACGTATTTGAACAACACAGGCTTGGAGAGACTTTTGGGGAAAGCCATGGAATGCTCAAATCATTTTACAAAATAATTCCTGCTTTTAACCAGATTGGAAAGTTTGTATATAAAAGACTTATTCTGTGATCCTCATTTTTACGAAAATATTACAAAATGATTCTGTAAAATATATTTTTCACTCCAAGATTGATACCTAGAAGGCCAGCCAAATAGCTCAGCAGACTAAAACACCTGCTTAGGCAGAGCACAGTGGCCGGGGTTCAATCCTCGGCATCCTGTGCTGGCACTGCCCCCAGGGTATGCTGAGATGGAGATTGAGACTGGGCGTGGTGGCATGCACCTGTAATCCCAGCTCTTGGGAGGCTGGAAGCCCAAGGATCACTGAGTCGGATCCATGTAGTGAGACCCTGTAGACCCTGTGGATCCTTTGCCAAATACATAAAAAAATAAAAAATAAAAAACTGATATCTAGGTGCAAAGCAACCTAAATAACCTTAAATATAAGAAAAAGATAATTGAGTCCCATAGCTGGGTTTTATGGGCGATTTTTTTGGTGGCTCATTTAGGACACATCCTCGATACGTCAGTTATGAGCTATGTAATCTTGGGCAGGTTACGTAACTTTGCTGTGCCTCAGTTTACACATCTATAACATGAAAGTAGTGGTAATAGAAGTGCCTATGGTGCCTCTACCCATTCTGCAAGCCCAGTGTCAGGCGAGGTGACTTTGGTATCTGTCTTAGTTACTTTTATTCGTTGCTGGGACAAATACCCAACACTCAAAATGAAGGAAGGAAAGGTTTATTTAGCTCACAGTTGCTGGAGATTTCAGTCCATATTCAGCTGGCCCAAGGCTGAGTGGAACAGGGCAGAGGGTATCCAGTTCATGGAGGCAGAACAACTACCGAAGCAGAGAGCAACAGCCCTTTAAAAAGTCTCTTTGTGCTCAGTCACTCTGATGTGGGCCCATTGTGCCCTAGGGTGGAACCAATCATACCCTAGGATGGGCTCTTGATCCCGCTCTAGGGAGGAGCCAATCATATCCTAGGCAGGCCCAGGTCATGCTCCAGGGAGGAACCAATTGTACCCCATCAGTACTAAAACACATACTCCCAGTGGATCATGACTCATGTCTCAAACTCTAGAAGTCCCCGCCCCATGACTGCATGAGGCTTTGGGGGGACAACTAGACATAAACCATAACAGTATCTCAACTTGTTGGGATAAGGCAACCAGATGTCCTACTTTTATCTCTAAAACACTGGTCCTTGGCATCATAAACCAAGGTGGCCAAGTGACTAGGGGAGCTCAGAGGACCTGCACGGTGAAGATGGTCTCATCTGAGTCTGACTAAATCTGGGAAGAGGCTTCCTAAGCAGAGCCACCAGATGCAGAGAACACACGATGTACACCTGATCCGTCAGATGCGGCAGCGTGGCACCGAGGTTAGCAGGAAGGACATGGTGGACTCAAAGCCACACCACACTAACTCCAAATCCCACATTTGTGCTTCTTCTAGACATTTCTTTTTGGATGGAAGGTGAGCGTTTCCCTTTGGAGGAATAAGAAGCCTAGCCGGGGAGAGATGTAGCAGTGTTTAGAAAACAGGACTGTTCTTGAGATGGGTCAGGCAAAGTTCCCAAGTTTAAGTATGATCTTATTATATCTTATAGATTTTAATATTTAAAGTTAAAAAAAAATTTCCAAAATAATTAATAATCTATTGAGCTTTGTTTAAACTCTCTGAAGTATAACCTTTAACCTTGAGTTTACGACCTCTTTAAAGATCATAAAATGTATTTGTTATACATTACATTTTACATTATAAAATGCATTGAGGGCCAGCCAGATAGCTCAGGAGACCAAAGTGCCTGCTTCAGCAGAGCACAGCAACTGGGGTTCGATCTCTGAAGTGCAG
>PVKN010044091.1:0-10139 GCA_004027915.1 Capromys pilorides
ATGAATAAAAAAGTGAAACATAAAACATATATAGCTATATGCTATTTGAGAGAGATATACCTGAAACATTAAAACACAGGCTGAATTTAATTGAAAAATATATATGATATATACAATGCAAATACATGAAATGAGTAGAGCTCTAGTAACATGAAAGTAGATATAAGTCAAGTAACCTCACTGGAAAGATGGGACAGGGATTTCATAATCTAAAAATGGTCATTCTAATAGAGGGTGGCATAATCGAACATCTATAGTATTTTAGAATCATAGCTTTAAATTGTATAAAGTAAAATTGATAGCACTAGAAAAAGGTTACACAGGCGCACTCATCACCACTGTAGGTATTTTTAAATTATTTGTTTCAAAAGCTGATGCAACAAATTGTTAAAGAAAATCTCAGAAGGACCACACTGGTATGAAAAAACCAATACATTTGATTTACTTGATTTCTCTGGTGATCTGTACTCCACGGTAGCAAAATTCAGTGTTTTTCAAGCCCCCTTAGAACGCTGGCAAAAGTTGAGCTTACATTGGGCCATACAGCAAGTCATTGCAAAATTAAGAAGACTCAAGTTCTGCTTGTGAAATCAGTAAAGAAAAAAAGAAAAAAAAAAAAAACCTCTATGTAGTGCAGGGTGCTCCAGCGCCTAGAAACTAAGCAACACATTTTGACATAATACATGGGTCAGAAAACATATCCCAGGAGACAAACAAAAACAACAACAATGCTCCGCAGGCCCCACATGACCTGCGTGGGAGGCAGGGCTTGCCTGGACGCATGCAGAGTCTTGGTTACCACCCTGGCCAGCACAGGCCCTATGTGACCAAGCTGGAAGTAAGAGGAGAGTGGCCAGACTGCTGAGTCCTAGTCAGCTCTGCTCCTGGGTTCTAGGAGAGCTGCCAACTAAAAGACTGACCTGACTAAAGGCAAGAAGACCAAAGCCTAGGTGGACAGTTTCACTCCACGAATGTAGCATCACCCGAGCAGAGAGTGGGTGAGAGGCGGCCTTGGGAAACAGGTGTGGGAGGATGAGAGCTAGACTGGGATGTTCTGGCCACATGGGAGGTTGGAGCTCGGCCCTGGAGGGTCAGCGGGCTTGTAGGAGTGGCCGAAGGCCACATTTGCTGAGTGTAATCTTCAGCAGGGGTGGAAGCGATGGAGATGGCATTCGGTGCAGTGGCAGAGGGGAGCTCTTGCCCCACTACCTACATGAAGCAGAAATGAGTGGTCTGAATTACCACAAGTCATCATCTGGCTGGCCTAAGTGTTTTCACTAAAATTATAGACCTTCCAGCTCTGGCTAAGGGGAGCTCCTGGGCGACGCTTAAGGCCTGTTCCTAAGCAGTCGGTATTTGACTCCACTCTTGTGGTTCACTGTATGACCAGAACCAACATGACACAGTTGTTGTCCTCAGTTGGTTTTCTCTGCAAGCCAATATCTGGATTGCCTCTGGCTCCCAATTATAGAGTAATTCATTCCTAGACAATGGGGCATTAGGACAAAGAAACTGCAGAGCTCACCACAAAAAGCAAACAAACAAAAAGCTAGAAACATTAAAAAACAAGGCAATAAAATGTCTCCAGAACTCTCAAAGAATCCAAACAGTTCTGGGTTAGAAGTCATAAGTCACACAGCAGAAAGCTCTGAAGGGTATCAGTGGAGGTCCAACAGCTCAGGATGGTGCTTGACAAATTAAAGAAGCTATAACTGATCAGATTATAACCCCAATGAAGCAAATGGTCACCTCGTCTAGAGAAGATGCCAGTATCAATCAGTGGAGCTAAAGACAGAGATGCAATATACGAATGACCAAAAGAGAAGAAAACAGCAGTCTATAACATGTTTGCAACAAAAATCCAGAAGATCACAATTACAATTGGAAGTATGAGCAGCGGAAGTGACCAGTGTGAAGGTCGAGTGTCAGATCTAGAGTTAAGAGTTACTGTTAGTGATCACTGAATGAGAAACACCTTAGGAGCAAGAACAGTACATGAAAAAGGGATCCAACAGCTGCTACATAACTCAAGGAGTCAAACTGGAATTAATGAAACTCAGAAAACTCAGCACAAGGGCAAAAAATAAAAAAAAAAAAAAGAGAGAGAAATACAAAGCTACTTCAAGTAGCTCACTGTGTACAAAGAACTTGCCAGACATGGAAAAAGAATTTAGCACAGATAAGTGAGACACATAGAACACTGAATAGCCAGGATCGGGAATTAAGAAAAAGAAAGGAAAACAACAATAATAATAACAAGGACAGGAGCCGGGCGTGGTGGCGCATGCCTAGAATCCCAGCACTTGGGCGGCTGAGGCAGGGTGATCAGTGCAAGTTCAAGACCAGCCTAGGCTACAAATGTGAGCTCAAGGCCAGCCTGAACTACATAGTGAGACCCTGTCTCAAAAAGGCCAAAAAAAAAAAAAAAAAAGACTCCATGATATATAACCAATATAATACCAGAAATCCAACACAAAAGGAAAACATTAAAGGCTGCTACAGAAAAGCTTACAAATTAAAGCTCATCAGAATTATAAAAGACTTCTCAACATAAGGCAAGCAAAGCTTAGAATACAGTGTTTTGAAGCTCAGAAAGGGAAATGACTGTGACATCATCATCCAATGCAGAAATGTTTGGGTAAGGAGCACACTTCCAGGAAAGCAGAGGGAAGTAAAGGAGAAAGTTGCAGGAGAGAACAGAAAAGCTGGCACAGAGGTGCTGGACATGAGGCGACTCCTAAGTGCACAGAGGCACACACACGTACCACAGGGACCACTTCCAGGAAGAGGAAAGGACAATGTCATGCTGCTAACTTCTCCATTTCATTGGTCAGAGCTGAGCTGCAGAGCTAGTGACCTGTCCACATTTCCACGTGAGGACAAAAACACCAGACAGGAAACGCACGGCTCAAGTGTCTATTTGTCGCATTCTCTCGGTTGGGACAGCAAGTCAGCCCTCATTAGGACAGGGCTCTCTTCTCGGACTTACTGCCTGTGGTCCCTGACATCACTTAAGTTCCTTCCACATAGCCATTCCTTTCATAATCCTAACAAAATTTTCCTCAGAAGTACCGGAACCTCAGATGCTCTGCCTGCAAAGAGCATACTTTGGATTTTATGACATTTCACTATCTCTGAGTTTTGCCAGAGTGAGTTTGCAGGTCTCTCAAGCACCAACTTCAACCTCTTCATTTCGTGTAAATGGTGTTAAAGAGCAGATTTATCGTTGGTATGAACTTCTCTGCGTATCATGGAAGCAGAAAGGACTGTTCGGTGTCAGCATCCATGAGGAGGCACCGATCCTGAGACTCACCCAGAGATGACGGAAGCTTTCAGAGGGAGTCTCTTTCCTGCACTGTGCACTGAGCACTTCCGCCATAGCTGCGCAGCTCTTCATTCTTTTCTGCGATGGCTCGCTGGATGCTTAGAACGAGTTGAAGAGGTGTTTAGAAAGCTCACTGTGTACACCTGGGTACTGCTGTGCAGGGCAGTTCCAGGAGGGCTGGCATGCAGGTCAGGAAATGGTGGACAAAGCCCTGAAGATGCCTCACATCCTGCAGTCTGGGGTCCCAGCAGGAGCACCGCGGTTGGGAGTAGGAAGCCAGCTCTTGCTTAGGTTCGCCAGGGGTTTTCCTGTCTTTGCCCTTGGACTGGGGCCGCATCACTGGTCAGAATGAGTGGCTGCTAGTGTTTTGGTCCCTCTGGGTTTCACATGGCCTTTGTAACCATGTAAGATAATCTAATAATAATTATTATATGATAATGCAATATGATGACATATTATATTGCTTTATTTTTCTGGAGAACTTTGAGGAATATACCCTCCTAGGAAATTTTCTTATTGTTTTCTTATGAAGCTATTACTCTTTCCAAGGGACTAACCAAAACAAAGGCTACTTCAGAAGAAATACCCTAATTTACGGATATATAGATAAAGATTCATTCAAAAATATATTCACAGGAGTACTATATTTAGTATAAAAATCAGACAAATTAATGATAGATTATGATAATTTTAAATTGATTTAATACATATTCACTGAAGTCTGTTTACTTATGCAGTGTTACAGGAAAATCTCACAGTTTTCTATTAAACAAACAAAGCTGCAAAGCAAAATTTTTATATCAATCATGTATGATAACCCTGGCAAGAATCATGCAATAACTTGCCTCTTGGTAACCACATGCCTGTCAATATTTTCGCCACTTTATGTCTTTCTCCTGTTTAGTTCTTTCTGTAATGGGTACATATTAGAAAGATAGAAAGGAATATTCTTAAAAGCATCAACATTGGTGGCACAGAGCTGCACTCCCAGCCTGCAAGAGGCTGAGGCAAGAGGATCATCGCAAGTTTGAGCATAGGCTATATAATGAGTTCAAGACCATCCTGGAATGCATAGGTAGCAAGACCCTGTCTCAAAAAAAAATAGACAAATGAACAGCTTTAAACAAATAAAATTTAAACAGTGGCTCAAAGCCACCAATCCTTTGAGAACAGTGCTAGCTAAAATATAAAGGAGAGGACTTAGCGTGAGATCTGTATTATTTTATCACATGCCCAAACTCTGCTCAATAAATATGCTTATTCTCAATAAATATGCTTAGGAAGTTAGAAAAAATAAAATCACTACAAGCGAGATCTGGTAAGCACAACTGCCGCCCTGCCAACGTCTCTTCATCAGAGAGTAACGCCTCTCAGCGAATAAGCCTAGCTAAAGGCTGCGCTGGAGGTGACAGCCTCTAGGAACTGACTTTCTGGGTCCTGGGTACAGTAACAGCAGGCACAAATTACACTTGATTACATGCTCTCAGCATGGAAAATCAGATACTGGGGACCCCTAGTTCTACCTCGCCTCAATGCAGCCCACTCTTACATCAGATGGGAAAACCATCACTGCCCACCACAAATAAGCTACCATTGCACCCCTGGACTTCAGCACCTGACAAAGGAAAGTGTAGTGCCTCACCTTACTTGTCCGCCTGTCTCAAAGGAGAGACTCTGGAAAACTAATTGAGTCCTAAGGGCTCCAGAGGCATGTGTCATTCACCCCCGATGTTCATCACCCAAGAGGGTGGAGGCAGGCAGAGGAGAGGCAGCCCTGGTGTGATGTTGGAGCTCTAGCTAGTTCTCTCACCCTGTGTTGCGCTTCCCAGCTGCCGTGAAGTGAGCCACTTCCCCTGCCTGACAGCTAGTGGACCACCAACTGAAACCATGACTCAAATAACCATCTCTTTCCTTATTGATTTTATGTATGTATTTGGTACAGGGTGTCACTGTGAAGCTTGAACTTGCAGTGATCCTCCTGTCTCAGCCTCCCCATATCAGGTCTCTGTGGCCAGCTGAGAGTGCCCAGGGGCAGGTGTCCCAACCTGGTCCATGCACTTGCCTAAATAGGTGCTTAGTCCACTGAGCTATCTCGCTGACCCCCATCTTTTCTTTTCAATCATAGGTGTCGAGTATTTTGTCCCAGCAATGGGAAAGCTGGCCAACACAAAGACCCAAGCTACAACTCCAGGAACTCAAGGGAATTCATCAAAAGAAAAATGTGTAGCACATGAGATTTTTCTTAGGGCTTTTCCTACTGACATACTAGGGGAGATCCCTGTTGAAATTTTTCACATATTCCAGGGATGATTTCATTTCAAAAGAATTCTCCTCCATAACTTATTTGGCCCCAAATTGATCATTGCAGAATATTTTGAAATGGTGTTTACTCATTTTCATCACTATGTCAGGGTCATGAGACAACTCAGAACTCCATCACTATTGATGAAGAGCCACTGCCAAGATGCTGCTCTAGCACCTGAAACTCAAAAGTCTAGGGCTGGTGAGATAACCCAGCGGACTAAGCACCTGATTTGGCAAGTGCAGGGACAAGAGTTTGATCCCCAGTCCTGCATGCTGTGCCGGGCCCACCCTCAGGATGCACTGAGCCTGCCATTGAATCCAGGCATGGTGGCACATACCTGTAGTCCCAGCACTGGGAGGCTGACTGAAAGCAGGAGGATTAGTATGAGTCTGAGCTGCGTAGTGAGACCCTGAACCAAATATATAAAATGAAAAGGGAAAGAAGAACGAAAGAAAGAAAGAAAGAAAGAAAGAAAGAAAGAAAGAAAGAAAGAAAGAAAAGCTTTAAAAAAAAAAAAGGAGAAGACTGCCAGTAAGTTGGCTCCTGACTTACAGAATTCTTAGTAAAATTTCTAGGAAGTAGAGTTGTTTCAAAGAATTCTCTGAGGTTCAAGGTTAAGTTTTGTTCAAGGGTAACTACTGACAAGCAGTCTGTTATTCATACCTTTTCCTTCTAATTTCCTTTTCCTTTATTATTTTCTGGTACCAAAAATGACTCAGCTGGAGTGAAACGACTCACCTTTCCTTTCTTAGGCTTCTTGTAAAGAGTTTCAGTTTCTGTAAAATCCCTTACTTTCTGCTCTGCTCGTCTTGACCCATACATAGCCTCCAAAAACTTTGTCTGGCAGAGTTACATAAAAACTGAAACTGAAGATGAAGTGTATGCACTGGTCAGTAAGAACCTAAGTGCTTGGATTTCCATTTCTGTGGCTTTATTTTGCATAGTTATTGAGAGTGAACCTCATCTTAATGAGTTCTCAAATAGTTTTCAGAAATTACAATTAGTCATTAAACAATCTAATTTACATTTCTTCTCTAATTTCCTTATATCAACAAGCTCATTCAAAAGTTTTAGGTAATTCAACTGCATTTGCTATGCAATTTGAAGCAAATCATTCCTTTAAAATTAGCTTCATATTACAGCAGAAAGTGAGATGTAAAATTTCATCTTACATGCCTGGGACAGGCAGAATATGGCCCACTGGCTGAATATCACTTGCCAGTGATTTGGAAATAGAATTCTAGCGGGATCCCCCCATATCTATGCGTAACCCCAGTTGTTTTCTAGAGACAGGGCAAGGTTCACTGGCTGTGACAGAAATCATCTGCACTACAATGCTTAAAACATTTCTTATCTGGCTCCTTTAGGAAAAATTAAGGGGCCAGTCAGATAGCTCAGCAGACTAAAGTGCCTCCTTAAGAAAGCTTAGGCAAGAACAGGGACCGCAGTTCAATCTGCGGCACCACATGCAGCGTCGACCCTGCTCAGCACGGGCTGAGCCAGCCAGAGTCTGGGACATAGTACACACTCCTGTGTCCTGGGGAGACTCAAAGCAAGAGGATCACTGTGAGTCTGAGACCCTGCAACAATCAAAAGCATTAAAAACAAAAACATTGCATATGCAGCATCCTCTGTCCTGTGAAAATCATTTACGTGGCAAATGACATTTTCTTTTTCAACCACAATGCTTATTTTCTTAAAATTCTGAGCATATGTAACTTTGCCTGGCTTGCCACATCTTACTTATTATGACTTCCATTATGTAAAAGTGTCTGCAGGGTGTGGTATAGTTTTGAAGTATGACTTACATGACCTCTGGTAGGTTGGCTATCTGCTGACATGGGCTTCGGGCTCTGTGTGATGTCACCAGCGTGGAACACAAGGAGACATTGCTGGAGGGAACCAAGTGGTCCTACACCGGGCTGGGATCTGTGGGCAGGAAAGACAGAAATAAAAACATCAAAATTGGGTCCTGAACATGCCCGTCACCCCAGATGTCCGGCTAACTGCATGTCTGATCAAGCTCTAAACGACAGGAAGACATAGACAGCGAAAGCTTCAAATGTCAAGACTGAATTTGTGGTTGAATCTTCTCTAAAATCTTCAATTTCCCAAATTTTAGTTCATATCTATGTTGGCCACAAACTCTAAGTCTTCACACAGTTCCCTAATAGGAAGGATTTCATTTCTACCATAGAAGAACACAGCAAAGTCTCCGCTCGGATTCTCAGCAGTAAAGCACACAACTTTAAATGCTCTTTGGAAAGTCCATTGCTTTCTAGAGACAGGAAAGAGTTCACTAGCCATGACAGAAATCATTTGCATTGCAAAGCTTAAGATATTTCCTTTCTGTCTCTTTTAAGATTAATATATGTCCACAGAGTATAACAATAACAAAATCTTAAAGTGATATACCTCCTATATTTTTAAAAAATAATATAACCTTTATTTTAGAAAATGAATTATGAAAATGCCAAATTTCAGTATGTCTCATAATACTGCAGAACTTATATTAATAGTAATAATTTGTCTTAGATAATCTTAGTTCAGTCTATCACTGAGGTATGTCAAACTTGATGTAACTTCAAACAAATATAAATGTCATAATTCTGTCTACACACATGACATAGGATCTTCCTCAATTATTTATTGAAAATATATTTGGACAAAAGTTACTGTGCATACAATTTACACCATGTGCTGGTTTTAACTCTTAAGAAATTCAAGGCAGGAGGAGAACCCTCACCAGCAACCGAAGGAGCTGCCTTCTCGCTACTGGACTTCCCAGCTTCCAATGCTATGGGCAGTAAATCCTAGCTGCTTAAATCACTTGTTCTATTGTATGTTGTCAGAGAAGCTCCAGCTATCTAATATAGATTATTATTAACCCAGCTGGGCATAATGTCCAACAAGCAAGCACAGTTTAACAGCCCTTAACCCTAAGCATCCAAAGGTTAAAAGAGAAATAGGACAAGTGAGGACTTTGTTTTCAGTGCTTGACCCAGCAAAGGTATGTAAATTTCCTTGAGTTAAGGTTGCTTCTTTCCAAGGGATCTAAGCAACCACATTTGGAGATCTACAGGACCAGGGGAAGGAGTCACGTGGGTAAGTAGAAGTAGATGAATGGAATAGTGTGGAGGCTACTACATAGGCATGTGGAAGATCTCAAACACATGGCCTGAAGGGGACTGCATTTTGGCAGCCTCCCCCAGGGTGACAACAGTGGTTGTGCCAAGGGAAGTCAAGAGAGAACTGGCCCTTTTACTCTAAGCCATGTGCTAAGTCTTCAGGCAGCAGGAGAATGCCAGAGGCAAGCAAAGAGGAACACATGCTTTTCCTCCTTTTGGTCCCATGGGTCAAACCTATGCTGGAAAGCACATGGAAAAGAGGCTAGCCCAGGAAGCGCAGTCCATCTTCAGGATCTGTGGGACACCTCCCTGCCTGATGCAGGCCTATTCTCATGCTCAACTCATGCAGAATGGAGTAGCAATGGCTTGTAACCTACACACATCCAGTAAGTCATGTTTAGATTATATATAATAACTAATGCAATGCAAGTGTGATATAAACAGCTGTCACATTGTATTGTTTAAGGACTATGGCTAAGAAAAAAAGAACTATCCTTGTTGAATACAAATGCAACTGTTACAGTCCCTAACTGTGCAGTACACACATGGTTGGTTGAAGCCAGAGATTCAGAATGCAGGGTGCACAAAGGCAACTGGAGTCAGAAGTGATGCTAATGCTACAGGATCTCAGACTTTTTGAACTGGGTAGCTACAAATGGACCATGCGAGTAGGAGTTCCAGAAATGTCTCTGAACTAGTATAAGTAAACCTTAAGTGCCGTTTGTGATGGGGGAAAAGAGAGTCAATGGTTGTTCAGAGAAAATCAACTTATTTTTAATTCATTTGAATCCCATTGTTTTTCCTCATTTACTAACCACCTTTTAAGTTCATTGCTTTTAAAGCTCAATGTTTTAATTTCACAGGTTTATGCACTGAATAAACTCAATAAACAGATATGATGAGTAACAATTATTTGGGGGAATTGGCAAATATATGTATCACATCTTAATCATTATTGGTCCCTGCCTTCTCTTCTCCATCTCCCTTTCCTCCCCATCTCAGGTCCCCTTCTTGTCTCCCCAACGTTTATATCCCCATTTTTCTTAAAATCACTTTTCTTTCATGCTTCTCTTCAAAGTATATTCTTAGTATTTTGTATAAGAGGAACCATTTGATGCCTAACCTTTCATGTCTGGTTTATTTCTCTTATATTGTGAAAAAATATAAATATGAGGATTATAGATTTTTCAAGCAAATTCTGCTATGAAGAAAATATTATTACTTTTTCAAAACATAGAAATGGATTCTAACAAAACAGTTTAGTTTTAAAAAGACACAAGGCTTACTGAGGCAAAAATTCAAAAAGCAGCTTAGGTATATGATTACATATTGTGGCCTGGGACAAACTCCCTTTTAACATTCTTTTAACAATCTCTTATCC
>PVKN010044092.1:0-10147 GCA_004027915.1 Capromys pilorides
TATTTTTAATACAGGGTCTTGCTGTGGCATGTGGTACCACGGATCAAACTTGTGTCTTTGCGTTTGCCAGGCAGGCACTTAAGCCACTGAGCTATCTCTCTGGTTCTTTGACACCTTTAAATCTCAATTAAAACCAGAAAAAGAAAGGGATTTTGTTTAGTCTTTGGATATCAACTGAGTCCAGCTGCAATTTAATAAGCATTTTTTAACAGACTACAACGAGTTGTATTATAAGTGATAAGTGTTTTGTTCAGTTTATGACAGTAATGATATCATTATTCCCTTACTAAATGTGTTATTTAGAATAATATAACTAGTTCTCATGATGGAACAGTTTAAGAAACAAATTATTGTTATCATTATTTTTTAATTTATTTTTTTGTGGCTGGCTGTTGTGGTTTGTATCTAGTTGTCTCCCCAAAGCTTTATGTAAATCATGTGGCTGTCAAGTTCGTGGCTCCAGGGGCGGGGTCACAGGACCAGGGTAGGGCTTGAGGGAGCGTGGCCAAGAGAGGCTCCAACCATTAAACTGACAGAGCTGCGCTGTCAGAGCTTCTCCCCGGCATCCTACGCGGCAGTTTCGTGCAGAGGTAGAGAGTGAATCATCCTGGACACAGTAGCACCCCAGTCTCTCCTCCAGACCCTATAAAGTGGGGGCGTCTTGAAACCTCCAGGAACTGTGAGCTAAATAAACCTTTCCTTCCCTAAGCTTGTGTGGCGGGTATTTGTCCCAGCAACGACAGAACAGTAACTAAGACACTGGCCCAGCCTGCCCTGGGCGTGACATGTGGTGCTGAGATTGATCCACGACCCCTGTGTGTACCTAAGCTTGGCTAAGCAGGCACTTTAGACTGTTGAGCTATCTTGCCAGGGCCAACAAATAATTATTTCTGACAATATGGAGGTTGGCAGCCTGGCAGCAGGGTGAGGACCTTCTTCCTGATGTCCAGACTGCTATAGTGCTGCAGTGTCCCCCAGAAGAGGGGACAGACAGTGGCTTCTGCCGAACCTATCCTAAGGCTCTGCCCTCAGGCCTTCATCATGTCCCTGAAGCAGCACTTTCTGCTACGAGCTCATTGGGAATTAGGGTTTCTTTCTCTTTCTTTCTTTCTTTCTCTCTCTCTCTCTTTCTTTCTCTCTCTCTTTCTTCTTCTTCTTCCTTTCTTCTCTCTCTCTCTCTCTCTCTCTCTCTCTCTCTCTCTCTCTCTCTGCTTGTTGCAGGGTCTAACCATGCAGCTTCGACTCGTGATGATCCTCCTGCTTTCAGCCTCCCCAGTGCTAGAGTTATAGGCATGTGCCACTAGGCCTGGACTCTGGACGGTTCAGTGTACCATGGGTGTGGGGTTGGTATGGCATGTGTGCCAGGAATCGAACCATGGTCTCTGAACTTGCCTAAGCTTGTCTAAGCAGGTGTTTTAGTCTGCAGAGCTAACTTACTGGGCCTTGGATGTTAGGATTTCAATGAATAAATTTTAGGGGGTTGTCACTTTTAGTGTGTAAAACACTAAATGCATTCACTTAGGTAAAAAAAGAAAATTTAATTCCAAATAGTAAATAATGTGTGTAAATGTTTATGAAACAGTACAGAAGAGTTGAGCGAATGCTATAGTTCTGAATTATAAGTAGAAGTTCAAAGAAGGACTGTGTTCTGGTTGTTGAACGGGAAAGGAAGAGTTCTGGAGGAAATGAGCGTTAGGAGGTGAACAAATGAGTGAGGAGTTGTGGGGGAAGCCATGAGAGCGAATGTGTGAGGGCTGCAGAGGGCAGTGGAGGTCTCTTGGGCCAAAGCAAGAAACAACCACGGACACGGACTACCAGTTGGAGAAGAGCCACAGGTGGAATCGCACAGTGAAAAGACTCTGTGCCCCCAACACTTTGTTTCAAGATACTTGTTGATTCACATGTAATTATAATACAAGACATTCCATCTACCCTGCCCCCAGTTTCCCCATGCAATGGCATGATTTTCCTCAAATGTTGACTCAACTTTGGTTCAACAGCACCACCAAGAACTTTGTAATGATACAAGATACTCATGTCACTTAGATTTTGTGGAAATTATAACACTCCTTTGTGTACACATGTATTTTTGTCTCTGTGCAGTTTATCCTATGTATAATGTATATTGGTGTGGCCACTGCCAAAATCAAGACACAACTCTTCTGCCACAAGAATTCCTCATCTATTGTTTCATACTATGTCACTTTCCTCCTTTTTCTCTTTTATAGCCCTTGGAAACTACTAACCTGTTATTTTTTCTATAATGTTGTACATTCAAGAATGTTTTCTATAATCCTTATACTATCCCATACTAGTGTCATCCCAGCACTCTGGTAGGATGAGGCAGTCAGGCTTGGACAACGGAGCAACTCAGTAAGACCCTGTCCAAAATAAAATAATGAGGATGGGGAGATAGCTCAGCTGTCTAAGTGTCTGCCTGGGAAGTGCAAGGACCCGGGTTTGATCCCTGGTACTATGTGCTGTGCCAGCCCCAGAACCCAGGTGCATCTTGCCACCCCCAAATTGGGTGTGGTGGTGCACACCTGTAATCCCTGAGACAGGAGATCCAAGCTTTATAGTGAGCCCCTATACCAAATATATATATATATATATATATATATATATATATATATATACATACATACATATATGACTGGGGTGTTCGATCTCCAGACCTTGCCCTTGCCAGGAGGGTACTTGTGCCATGGAGCTACCTCCCTGGCTCCTATTTTCAAGAATTAAAAAAAAATGAAAAATTTAAAAAAAGTCTTGAGGATATAGCTTAACAATCAGGCCTTAAAGCAATCTCCACTACTGAGAAAAAAAGAATGTTATATAAATGAAACATATATCCATGGATTATTGGCTTAGTGTTTACTCATCATTAAGTTCTACTCAAGTTGTTGCTTTATCAGTAGTTTTTCATTTAAAAAATCCCTAGTAGTTCTCTATGGGATGGATATCCCATAATTTAGATATTCACCTGTTGTAAAAGATTTGACTAGTGTCTGATGCTATTGTAGATAATGAAGCTACGTGTGCATGTCTTTGTGTAAATATCATTTTAAAGTTCTTTGGAATAAAAATCAAAGTGTGTAATTGGCATAGAATGTGTGTGACAACTTCAGTTTTATAAGAAACCGCCCTACTCCTTTCTAGAGTGACTGCTCCATTACACATTACTAGCGGCAATTTGATAGTGACTGACCAAGCTCCCTTGAATCATTGCCAGCATTTGCTGCTGCCACTATTGCTATTTCAGTCACCCCAATAGAGGACTATACATTTAATTTGCATTTCTCTGTTGGCTAATGATATTTTTAGGTGCCTATTGCCATTTATATATCTTGTTTTTTTGTCTTTTTTAGACAGGGTCTCACTATGCAGTTCAGACTGACCTTGAGCTCACTGTTGTAGCCCAGGCTGGCTCGAACTCACATCGATCCTCCTGCTTCAGCCTCCTAAGTGCTGGGATTGCAGGTGTGAACCACCACGCTCAGTCTCCCATTTATATATCTTTAATAGTGAAATATCAGTAGATATCTTTTTCTCATGAAGTTGAGTTTTTAAATTGTTTATTTATTAATTTATTTATATTATGGCCGGCGCAGCCTGCCCTGGGAGTGAGGCTGGCACAGCATGTGGTGCCGGGATCAAACCACGGTCCCTGTGGTTGTCCAAGCTTGCCTAAGCAGGTGCTTTAGATCGCTGAGCTATCTTGCCAGCCCATGAAGTTGAATTTTAAGAGTCCTTTATGTATTTTAAAAATATTGTTGCATGTGGTTTGCAAATATTTTCTCTCATTCTACAGTTTGTTGGCTTTCCTTTTCATAAACTTTTTCATAGAATAAAAGTATTTAATGTTATGGTATCCATTCTATTAAAATTTTCTCTTATGGATTGTGTTTTTGATGCCAAGTCTAAGAGTTCTTCATTTGGCTCTAAATTCTGAGGATTTTCTTCTGATTTTTCTATATATTTTTATTTTACATTTTATTTTTTGTTCATGATAAATTTTGGGGTAATCTTTGTATCACCATAGAGTTTAAGTCAATAATTCACTTATTTTTGTGTTTTGTTTTGCTGTTTATAAGAATCTGCTCCAGTACATCATCTCCTCTCCTTCTTGCATAGACCTGTTTTTATACTTTTATAAAAAAAAAATCAGCTGAACTCATTTTTGTGAGACTTTTGCCTTTGACAACCAGCTTGTTGATTTTTCCTATCAGGTGGCAGCAACACGTGAAAAAGAGAAAAGCCAGTGGAATTTTCACCAAATGAACCATATGATGAATAGAAACTCATTTCATTATAAAATAATGCGCTAATTTATGGGCCGGCCAGATAGCTCAGCAGATTAAAGCGCCTACTTAGGCAGAGTGCAATGGCCCGGGTTCGACCTCAATTGTGCTAGCGAGTGAGACTGGGCATGGTGGTGCGTGCCTGTAATCCCAGCACTTGGGAGGCTGAAAGCAGGAGAATCACTACAAATCAAATCTGTGTAGTGAAATACTGTAGACTCTGTACTAAATACATAAAATAAATAAATAAATAATAAAACAATGCGATAATTTAGAGTAGCCGTATTACACACTCATAAATCATTCCCTGGCTTATGGTCTCTAAGAAAACAGGGGACTGGGCTCAGCTCCTACCAAAATATTTCTTTTTGCCTAAATAGAAAGATGTGGGAAAGTGCCCATAGTTTTCCCCAGGGCTGATGCGTAGTTGCATCTAGTTAACTTAGGGAAGTTTAAACAGACTTCACCAGGCTCCTTTTGCCTGGCAGAGGCCTGGGGTCAACGTCTCTGCCTGGAATTTAGGGGCCTGCTCACGGACAGAAAATAGTAAGGGAGATCTGAGGAAAACAAACAAATTCCTTTTAAGAACACCCTGAAGACAAGTAACCCCAGCTGCTCGAGCCAGTCTTTGCATGCGGTGCTGTGATACCAGCTCTGCCTCCTAGATTTGGAAACATGCATCTCTATAAGCCTGCCTGTGCAGCCCTCCCCAGCCCGAAGGTGGGCCTGCCCAAATCCAGTGAATCGACTTTAAAATGCAGACTGCATCCACCGGTGACCAAGACTCAACCTCAGGCCACCTGCTGGCCTGTTAGGCCCAGTGAAACTGCAGAAAGAAAATATCTGGAGAAGTTTTTAGGTGTCCATGGAATTTCACTGAAGGAAACCACGAAGGCGCAGACAGGCATGGCATACAGGTATGGTGGATCACGGTGGCATCTGACCCGGTAGCGCACTGGAGTCAAAGATTGTTGCTATTTAAAAACAAGGTTTAAAATAAGAAAACAAAATGTTACAAGGAGAAGCAAATAAACGCAGTGACCTTTCCTTTCAGGTGCTTTGCTTTATCTTTTGAGCTTTAAATTCTTTCTTGGAGGATTACACTAAAGACGATTGAGCTCTGCTGTTGAAAGTCCTAACCATGTGCTGCCAGTAGAAATATCTGTGGCCCTGAGTAGGTAGGAGATTTAGCAGGTAAAGATACAGGGAATACCATTCTTCTCAAGGCAGTTTATAAGTTGAGTAGAACTTTTTTTTAATGCTTCCTGGGATCAAGATTTATTTTCTTCTAAATGTGAACCTGCTAATGGCTTATAAGTAGCCCAAGTTCTTCTTGAAATGACAGCACTTTTTATCAGTGTAGCCCAATATGAATTACTATTTTCTGTGTTAACTTTCCAGTCCCATAATTTATTCTGTGAAAGACTAGCAAAAGGAGACTTTTTTTCCATGTATGAGGTTGAGTGTGTAAAGTTTATGAGTTCTGAGATGGGAAGTGCCGTGCTTCTTCAGAGCTACTGTCCTGGCACTCTGTGGGTGTGTCTGTGCTCAGCTAGGTAACCCGGTAGCAACTGCACAAGAGACGCTGCCTTCATGCACACCGGCAGGCTGAGCACAAACCATTTAGCAGGGCAAGGAAGCTGAGAACAGAAAAGACAGTTTAGTATTAGGCTAGTCATCCTAGCTGAAGTCAAAAATTCTCCTTCACAGGACAGGATTGCACCTGCAAGTACAGGATGTTCCTAATGATTTCATTTTTCCATAACATAGAGGTCTATCTTAATATACCAGCCACTGCTCTAATTTATTAGCTAATTTTATTAATGAAACGATTTTCGATGATATGACTGCTATCTTTGCAGACTCTTCGTGTAATAAAGGGCTCATATAGAAGTGCAATGAGCTCTTATAGATTTGTAAGGAGCCCAGGAAGGCCTACCCCATCACACTGCGAACCAGAACCAAAGAAGAACCTGACAGCCCTTCCAAGAAAACTTGAGCTTTACATACAGGGTAGCAGGAGGTGCTGCTACCCTTCTGCCTGGCTCTGCCTCTGTAGGCAGGAGCCTTCTTCCTTGAGTCCTTCCTGTGGTCTCACTGCCTTCCTCCCCCTCTCCCTGGCCCTCAGTGTGGTTACAGTGGTGGTGTGTGAACACCGAACAGGTGAGGAGGAGGATGCACTCCTATATTTAAAAAAATAACAAAGCAAAAACTCTCCATGTCTTCATCACAGGGAGGTGGTGCTACCATGGATAATCATGTAAACCTGCAGAGGTAGCCCTCTTCTCTCAAATATCGTAGTTCGAATGTTACTTCTACGTCTTGTGCTGGGTGGCAGTGGTCAGACATAAACACATTTCAGAAGGGTGTTTTTAAAGGAATATGGAGCACAGAAATGCTTTCTTCAAACAAAAGAAAGCAAAACTGCTTCAGTTGAAAGTTGGGCCTGGAGCCCACCTGCTTGGGGGGTGAAGGGGCGATTAGCCTCCACCCTTTGCTGAGATGCCTTGGTGGATTGCCTCAGCCCTGTAGTTGGGGAGGACATGCAGATCTGAGACCTCTCTTCATAATCCCTGTGAGAAGACTACTGTGAGAATGCCATGCCCTGCTCATGGGCAGGCTCAGCAGGCAAGCATAGACACAGCTCGACCATATTCTAGTAAGAAGTGGGACTTAGGAAAGTGTTCTTTAATGAGAGATGTAAGAGAGAAGAGTTAAATTGGTCATTCATCCCAAGCAGTGATCGGAGTTTTGGATTACAGCACGATGAGCTTGCTTTGCTCTCACACGGCTTCCTGGTAATATTCCCTGGGTGGCTCCTCCTGCAGCGTCCACAGCCCCGGAGCTCTTTTCATGCTTCCTCAGTTTGGGTTTTGACCTTCATTTCTTATGCATGTAGTTGGGAGAAGGTGACTTTCATATTGTCCTTTTTTCTGACTGATTGTATTAAGCGGCCTCTGCTGAAGCTTGTCTTTTCTATCTCTTCCTTTTGAAGGCTAGTATTTCATGTGGTATAGACAGAGAATGAATTTTGGAGTTGAGCAGACCAGTGTTGAAATCTCAGCTGTGCTGGTTTTAGAACTCTGACGCTGATGCAGCTATGACAGAGAGCGTGCCTCACACAGTAGGCACTCACCAGATGTCGGTGAGCTTCCATTTATTGCATAGATTTTATCTACCCCTGTAAAGGTGTGTGTGTGGGGGGGAGGGGGGAGAAAAGTCCCTTATCTGAAACATACAAATTGATAAGATTATTCTAGCTAGAAAAATAAACAATAAAACAACCTGATGTTCTCTACAATCTGTATAGGTTTTCATGCTAAGCTTTTGAATTCTGAGGTCTGGAAGAGCTGGGTAAGCTGTTTTCTCTTCCTAATTTGGTCAAATGCCACTGCAGCCGAATACCAGCTGCTTGGGTCCCTTGACTATCTGTGAAAGAGCATTATGTTGTGTTTCTATGGAGACTGGTTTTATTTCTAACTGAGGTTGACCAGGAGAGGGAAAGAAACCAGCAAATATGCAAACACATGCATCAACTGGAAAGAAATGAGAGGAAAATGTTTGAGAATGGTGTAAAATGTGCCAGTGTAATAGAAAGAACCTTCTGTTGGCTTAGAATTTTTGGCAAAAATAGAAATTTTAAAATTCTCTTTTTTAGTGACTAAAACACAGCTACCCAAGAGGGTCTTTTAATCATTTTAAAGAGGCTGGAAGTTGATTATCTTTATTCCACAGCACTGAACTCAAGCAGACAGTGAGTATAAACCTGAGCCAAGATTAAGGTATACCCAGGGGTAGCTTAATAAACCCAAAAAAATCTAGGCTGAATTGCAAAAAATATCTAACTACGGAGTGATACTAACATTGGCAAGAGGAACACAAAAATATGTAAGGTGAAGTCCTAATCAGAAAGCTTTCTCTATAAAAAGTTAGATAGAAAACATTCTAGTTTCATGGGCCACTTTTGTCCTTGTCATAGTCTCTGGACTCTGCTATTGTATGGTGACAATAGCCATTGGCAGTATGTGAGTGAGTGAAAGGGCTGTGTTCCAACATTACTATTTATGAACACCAAGCTTTGAATTTCATACGACTTTTGCAAGTTATAGATCTTCCCTTTTTTCTTTCTAAATCATTGAAAAATATAAAACTATTCTTATCTGTGGGCCACCTGAAAATAAGATGGATTTGACCAGTGAGTTATCATTTGTTGATTCTGGTCTAGAAAACAAAGTTTTGTGTTTATCTTTAAACCTCTTTGTTTCCAGTGGCATTTAAGGAGCCAAATGCATATAATTCATGAAGATACAAATAAATGAAAATGATGAAGAAAAAATGAGGCCAAGAAAGACTAAAAGAGCAGGGAGACAGAGTTTGGAGAGGTAGGGATGGTGGCCATGCCAGTGCAGGTGCAAGAGTTTTGCTGACTTGACCCCACCGTTTCCCAGCAGTGCTGCTGCCTTGAGGGAACGAGGCCATTGCCCTGGACAGGGCCCCATGGCAAAGCTGAGCCAGGTGCTCAGCAGTAGTGTGCCTCTGGGTGATCTGGAGATGGGGCGGTTGGGACAGGGGCCTGGGGCGCTGGGGATGCTCCTGTGGTGTGTTCTCCATTCTATAATGCAGGACACCCTGAAGGACATGCTGAAAGCAAAGGCAGCTTGCAGGTTTGCTGGGCCCTTTTCTGTGGAGTCCCTAGTAAGACCAGTTGGGATCACATCAAAGAATAAGTCAGCAAAGCAAGTAAGCAAATAGTGGGAGAAATGCTGTGGCCATATTGGTTAGTTTGGGTTTATGCTTCATAAGTTCTCAAATAAGGATTCATATTTCTCTATTTCTTTTCTTCTTTTTTGTAGTAGCAGGGATTATCTGGTTTCATGGGATAGAACAGTTATTCCTCAAAAACAAAACAAAGCAAAATAAAACAAAAGAAAAATCAATGTTTCTTGCCAACCAAATTTTAATGTTTACATTGCCTTGAGCTGAAGGTGGGGAGAGGGCAATAAGAAGGAAGGGGAGAGATGAGTCTTGGAATCGTTGATGTGTGGGGCAGGAGCTGGAGACAGTTTGCTCCAGTTTCTGGGCCTTGTAGTGGAGGAGCTGAGGCTCAGAAGTGCTGGGGGATTCATTTGAAGCTGCTTTTCCAGCAAGCAACAAAGCAGGGACTAGAACTCCTGCTTCTTGGGCTCCACACCAGTGCTACCTCCACACCCCACACCCCCACTTATGTCTAAGCATTCTCCCCACCCCTGATCATGCTGCGTTCACATGCTGCTCACACCCTCTCTCTGCACAGAGCCCCCGCACGCACACATTCATGCACTACTCCTGCGGATGCTGCAGTTACTCGAGCACACTGTCCTCCTTGGTCCCCTTTCCCAGGCCTTCTTACAGCTCCCTGGGTCAGTCTGTAGCCCTGCAGAATGACCTGTGCCCCTGGCCTTGGTCCAGGGAGTGTCTAGTCAGCAGTCCTTCCCCTACCTAGGATGTTCATATGCATCCTTCTGCCTTGGCACATCAAACCCTTCGGCTGTCCCTTCTCTCTCACAGCAGGGGCCAGTCTGCTCCTTATATGGTATGGATTGTTACTGTATGCACGTGTGGCTTATCAGGATTGTGTGGTCACCACCACAAAGATGAGGATCAGGGCTTATAATGTTTTATAATCCTGCAATGCCTTTGCACTTTGAAAGTGCTCAACATATATACATTGATTAGTTAAGGCACATCCAGCCAGAAGTTGGGGAGCAAAAATAAAAAAGACCTATTAAAGAGCAAATGGGAACTTCCTCTCCTGAGAGAAAGTAGTCTCTCTCCCCTTTCCTCCTCTATCTTAGGAGTGATGGTTT
>PVKN010044094.1:0-10142 GCA_004027915.1 Capromys pilorides
AAAAAAAAAAAAAAAAAAAAAAAAAAAAAAAAAAAAAAAAAAAAAAAAAAAGGCAAAAACAAAACAAAACAAACAAAAAAACCCCACAACCCCCCCCACACACACATCCCCTACAGCTTTCCATAGCTGTACTATTATGTTATGCTTCCAGCAGCATGGACCAAGCTTGCAATTGTTATCCATCCTTCCAAATGTTTACTGTTGTCCATCTTTTTAACTGGCCTGGAACTTTTGTCTTTTTGAGACTGTTTCACTATGCAATGAAGGCTGGCATTGATCACCTGCCTCAGCCTCCAGTAGGTATGTGCCACCATGCCTGGCTTAGGCTAGAACTTGTGATCCTCCTGATCCAGTCTCCCAAGTGCTGGGATTACAGGAATGTGCCACTGTACTCAGCAGTGATTTCATTTTTTTAAAAAAAGGTCTCCTTTTAAGAGGAGGCTTAGTTGGAATAACCTGATAGGGCACTGTAAAACAAAAAAACAAACAAAAAAAAAAAAGACCAGACATCCACCAACACCTGGGGCTTATCATATTTTGCCAAGGGTCAATTGGATCTGGTCATGACTGTTTCACCTTTAAAATTCTTCTGCATCCTTTCCACTGTCTCAATTTTCTGTTTAAACATTATCCAGGGAGGGCTAGAGAGATAGTTCAGTAGAATAAGCACTTGCCTGGCCAACGCAAGAACCCAAGTTCAATCTCCAGTTCTGGAAAAAAAAATTACCCAGGGAGACTCTTCTATGACAGTTGTTTTGAAACTGCTATCAGCTATACCTATGTAGATCTTCAAATTGTCTGCATTCTGTATTCTCATATTCCACATTATATATACCGCTTACACGGAGATGACATCACTAGGTGACATGATATGGGACTACTGGTGTGTATGTAGTCTGTTACTGATCAAAATGTCATTATCAAAGAAAAACCATTACATAGTATGTGACTATTGCCAAGATACATAAATGTGAAATACAAGCTATGCAGTGTGTGCATTCAGACTGCTTTTTCCTTTGCGGTAGGTGGGATTGAATGCAGGGGCTCATACATACTAAGCAAGTATGCTATGCACTGAACTACAATGCCAGTCTTTTTATTACCTTTAGAAAGAATCTTACTAAATTGGCCAGGCTGGACTCCAACTAGCAATCATCCTGCCTCAGCATCCTGAGTAGCTATATTATAGGCACTGCAACACTGTGCCTACTCATAGGGTTTTATTTATTACTCTTCCCCAAAATTAGTAGCTCTGTAAAGACTGAACTATTTGTCTGTGTTCCCCACTCTACCTCCAATTATAGAACAATGACTGGCATACAGTAAGTCCTCAACAAATATGTACTGAATGCCTCAAAATGGATTATGTAAAAGCTTTAAGCAGTTTCTAGCCGACAGCAACAATATCTAGTAAGTATCTGTTGACTAAAACCTTATTAGCTGATGCAACATTTCAAAGGTGAAACCAAGCCAGATACGATAGTACAAGCCTGTAGTTCCAGCTATTTTGGAGTCTGAGGCAGGCAAGAATGCTTGAACCCAGCAGTTCAGATAAACCTGGGCAAAGTAGCAAGGCTCATCTCAAAAAGGAAAAGAAAAATTAAGTTTTACGAAGATTTTTCTTACAGATGCCCTTCACTCTAACCCTTACGTACAAAGGCAAACTTACCTTAATGTGTTAAGGTGTACAGTTCATTTTGTTGTCCTTTATCTAGCCAAGAAAAAAAAAAAGTCTCAGATTCGTGGCTAAATCTTTCTTTCCATTCATCATGCTTAAGTCAACCCACTGATTTTTTGTCTGTTTGAAACAGGGTCTCACTATGGAGTGCAGGCTGGCCTTGAGCTCACTTTTGTAGCCCAGGCTGGTCTCGAACTTGCACTGATCCTCCTGCCTCAGCCTCCAAGTGCTGGGATTGTAGGTGTGTGACACCATGCCTGGCTAACCCATGGATTTTTTTTTTTAATAGTTATTGGCAAGCATAAAAGAGGGACTATGAGATTCAGGGCAGAAAAACATACTAGTAAGGAATCAGTGTGGGCTCAGAGCCATTTTTTCAGACCTCAGGGGCCAGCAGTGTGGCACTGTAGGGCAGCCGGGGCTTGACATAATGCATCCACTCTGATGACAGGGCAGTCCTGGTGGTGGGTCTCCTTGGCCAGCCGCCCCTTCTTCTTCAGTGTGCAGGCCTCCTGGTATGGAGGTGAGATGGGGGGCTGTGTGGGTGGAGTATACTTGTACTCGGAGCCATCCTGTAACTGCAGACACAAGAGGCAAGAGACCATGAGGCCCTGAGAAATAGGAGAATGTCTCCTCCCGCTGGCAGGGCACTCACGTTCAGTGGGTAACTGCGGTCTGAATCATAGGCACTCAGGTCCCCACAGGTCACAAAAGGCACAATAATGCGGGTGGGACCATCCAGCTGGTTGAAATCTGAGTCTTAGGAGAAGGCAGGGAAAAGACTGAGGACAGGACCAGTTATGACTCAGGCCACAGTATGGGTTCCTGTTCCTCCCAACATAGCCACTGGCCACCCTCCCCTTTAGTTCAGGTTACCACCTCTTTGGGGAACCCTTCATCACCCGTTCTGACACCCCTGCTCTGAATCTTTCCAGGCACTCATGTCCACTTTACATTCTATTGTACACTACCTGTACTTCCTATCAGTGGGGCAGAAGTCTGACACGGATGACCTTTCCAGTTTGGGACATACAGTACAAAACGGTACAGTATGACTGAGGATCTTCCTAAGACAGAATTCTCTTAGTCAAGTGGAGACTTCCCTGAGGTGGGGCTAAGACTGCCTCAAGAGGTCCAATTCATGAGGTGGGAAACAGCATTCTAGGGATGGCCCCTAGCTCTGGCTCTCACCGTACGAGTGGTCCAGCAGAGGCTTGGTCAGGTCAGCAATGAAGCCCTCAGGAGGGTCATAACCCTGACAGACAGTGAAGGCCTCTGTGGGAGGATGTGAATTGAGGGGTGAGACTGCCACCTCCATGTTGGGCACGCCACATTCCCGAGTATCTCCTTGGCTGCCCAGCCTCTACCCCACTGACCGATGCTGGAATTTCGGCTGCTCCTAGGCTTGGCGCAAAGCACACTGGAGAAGAAGACTCGCAACTGGCTATATAGCAGCGTCACATCCCGGCCTCGGAATATCTGTGGGGTGCAGAGGCTGAGGTGGAGAGACAAGGGTGACCCTCAGGAAATGCTCTCTCTACTGTGCCTCGTTCCCCCACACTTACCTTGGCCACAAAGCAGCCTCCTGGCTTCAGGACATGGATAGCAATGTTCAGAGCCTGTGGGCAGGACAGATGACTGAGGCCACTTCAGGGGAGACAAGCAGGAGGGGGCCAAAGGAGGGCAGGGGCAGCCAGGGTTACTCACAGCTAGCAGGAGCTGAGCCTGCATGTATTCATCGACATCATGGAGTCCTGTGACTGTGGTGAGAGGAACAGCATTAGAGACCCTACTGGGTTCTAACCATCTTCTCATACCACATAGATTACGTGGCTACAACAACATTCTGAAGCCTTTTTAGTTTTTCTGTATTTAGGACAGGGTCTACAGGGTCTACAGGGTCTCACTACATAGATTGGACTCAGTGATTCTCCTGTTTTCAGCCTCCTAAGTGCTGGGATTAAGGGTATGCGCAACCACACCCAGTCTCAATCGCTGTCTGAGGATGCACAGTGGGCAGAGCCAGCAGTCTGAGGCTCTTATTAAGGTTCTGGGTGCACATTATAACCTACCAACTGGACATGTTTGGAGGTCTCAATCCTTAAGAAATAAGTCCATGTAATTCTAAAATAACTTCAAGTGGTGACAGATGGTCCCTTTGAGTTCACAGATCAGACCCTACAAACCTATCAAGTTCAAGTCCAAACTCCTGGACTCCTTGTCTAAACCTACTATTTCTCCATCTCACCTGGTCCTTGTAGGTATTCTGGCCCAAACTTAAGTCCCCTTTGACACTCTTCTCCCACGGTTTCCTAATACCTATGATCCACACAGCAGCAAATTCCATACCCAAGTTCTAGACATTAGCAAAGGGTGGCAACTCTATTTCAAAAGATGCCCTCCATCAGTCCTCTCCCTTTCCAGCACTCCTCTCACCCCTCCTTCCTGCCTATGCCTTCAGAGTAGCTGGGATTACAGGCATGAACCACACTCAGCCTTATCACATTTTATCTTATTTTTTTTATTATGGCTGGCTCAGCCTGCCCTGGGGGTGGGGCTGGTGCAGCATGTGGTGCAGGGGATTCAACCGTGGTCCCTTAAGCTTGCCTAAGGAGGCACTTTAGACCACTGAGCCATCTTGCTGGCTCCATCCTTATCATTTTTTAAGTTTATTTTATTTTCTTAAACCACGTTACATATTTGTCTGTGTTATGGCCAGCTCAGCCTTCCCTGGGGGGTGGGGGGCAGTGCAGCATGTGGTGCCTGGGATTGAGCCGCGGTCCCTGCGGTGGCCTAAACTTTCAGACACACGCACTTCAGACCGCTAAGCCATCTCACCAGCCCCCTTATCACTTTTTAACATGTCACTTAGCTCAGTTCTTTTGAGAGAGTCTATGAAGCCCAGGCTGGCCTCACATTCATAGTGAACCTTCTGCCTCAGCTTCCCAAGTGCTGGGATTTTAAGTATGTGCCACCATGTCTGGCTGTTTCTTTTTCCATTGGCTCCTAATGGAACGTCAGCTTTATGAGGTTACACATGGGGATAATTCTATTCACCATTGTTTTCCCAATAAAACAAAGAGTTCAGCAAAAATTTTTTCTCTAGTACTGGGGCTTGAATTCAGGGTCTCTGCACTGAGCTAATATTTAAATTACTTACTTTAATTAATTGCATTTTAGGACAGGGCCTACAGGGTCTAAGTAGATGGGACTCATAGTGACCTGCCTGTGTTCAGCTGGGGATCGAACCCTGGTCACTGCACCTGCCTAAGCAGGTGCTTTAGTTCACTGAGCTATCTGCACAGCTGTTTAATTTTAAGTTATGCAAGTTTTTT
The DNA here is from genome assembly GCA_004027915.1 of Capromys pilorides. Classification (NCBI taxonomy): domain Eukaryota; kingdom Metazoa; phylum Chordata; class Mammalia; order Rodentia; family Capromyidae; genus Capromys; species Capromys pilorides. Next base: position 5,014 of record PVKN010044094.1, read on the forward strand.
TTTTTTTGATGGCACTGGGGATTGAACTCAGGTCCTTGTGCTTGCCAGGCAAGCGCTTATGCTACTGAGCTATATCCCCAGCCCCCTAGGACCAGGGTTTGAACTGATGACTGTGTACTTGCCAGGCAGGCACTTGTGCCACAGAGCCTTCTCCCCAGCCCCAATTTTAAGTTATTTCTTTTTTTAAAATGTATTTGTTTATTTACTTGGTACAGGGTCTTGATACACAACTTGGACTTGTAGTCATCTTCCTATCTCAGCCTCCTCAGTGCTGTGACTTCAGGCATGCACCACCATGCCAGGTTTTGGTGCCAGCACAGCACACCCAGGGTTCCCCCAGGGTCGGCTTTGCTTATGGTTCTAGGGATTGAATCTGGGTCCTTGTGCTTGCCAGGCAAGTGCTTAGACCACCGAGCTATCTCCCTAGCCTTATTTTTTATTATGAGCCAGGATCTTGGTAAGTTGCCCAGAATAGGCTTGAACTTGAATCTTGCTTCATCCTCCCAGAATCCTAGAACAAATGTGTTACAAATAGAGGACTAAAAAGGATAAACAGTAAAAGGAAGTTGGATAGGTACAGAGGGATGAGAAGAGGAAAGGGTGGACAAAATTGAAAGGCAAGGCTGGGAATGTAGCTCAAGGGTAGAACCCTTGCATAGCAAGTGTAAGGGCCTAGGCTCACAGCACCAAAAACAAAAAATCTAAAAAGGGGTGTGGTTGGGGGAGAAGGCACAGGCAGAAAGCAGGCAGCTGAGGAAGTTAGGTGTGTGCATATGGGGGAGTTGAGATCAAAGAAGACAGAAAATCAGCCAAGGTGGGAGACTGTTATGGTTTATGTGTAGTTGTCTCCCCAAAGCCTCATGCAATCATGGGGTGGGGACTTCTAGAGTCTGACACTTGAGTTATGATCCACTGGGATTCTGTGTTTTAGTACTGATGGAACTATGGGTCTGAGTACTGCTGGGATTACTTGACTCTTGATCCACTGGGATCATGTGTTTTAGTACTGATGGGGTTAACAGTCTGAGTATGTCTGGGTGTGGCCTAAGGTGGACAGGTTAAGGCAGAGAGCCTGAATGTAATATAAAGAGAGGCAGACTCTCACTGTTGCTCTCTGCTCCCCTGGTTGTTCCGCCGCCATGAACTGGATGCTCTCTGCCCTGTTCCACTCAGCCTTGGGCCAGCCAAATATGGACTGAAACCTCCAGTAACTGTGAGCTAAATAAACCTTTCCTTCCCTCATTTTGGGTGTCAAGTATTTGTCCCAGCAACGAGTAAAAAGTAACTAACACAGAGACATAGAGGACATGCACAGCACCTCTCCCTGCCCATTTCATTTACCATCAGGAGCCCCGTCACACACCACTAGATCCGCATGGCAGCCCTCATAGTGCTGGATGATTTCCTTGGCAGTAGAAAGCTATAGAGACAGAGACAGAGAGAATGAGTGATCCAGCGTGGCTCTCTGATAGTTGCAAACCAACCGGCCCCGGCACCCACAAGTGAGTCAAAAATCTCAGGCTACATTAGTCTAACACTGGGTTTCAGCTCTGGGACTTGCTTCAGCACTTTTGGTGGACTCTCTTCGATGATGACCTGTTGGCTGTTTCTGTGTTGCTAGTCTTTTTTTTTTTTTTTTTTCTTTTAGTGGGTAGGTATTGATATAGGCTCTTACTATTTAGCCTAAGTTGGGACAGAACTCATAATGATCTTCCCTCTTTAGCTTTCTGAGTGCTGGGATTACAGTGGGTGCCACTATGGCCAGCTACTCATCTCTGTGTCTGTCTGCCATGTAGGGATAGAACGAACCCAGGGCATCTTGCAGACCAAGCAGGAGCTCTACCACTGAGCTGCACCCAACTTGTTCCTACTGTTAAACACTCTCTTCTGCTTTACCCATCACCCAACCCAACACCTCAAGTCACAGACATCCTCACCTGGGTGATGTCTCCCTGGATCTGTATCACACCAGGTAGGGGAGCCATAGCCTGCAAATCCACAGCTACCACATGGCCAGGCCCCTGACCCCTGTGGAAAATGTTGCTCGCATCAGCCCAGTTTTCACTTACGGCCCTTCCTTCACCCAGGTCACCTCTCCCTACCTCCCCTCCCCCCACTCACCCAATTTTCTGACTCAGCACCTGGCTCCAGCTGCCTGGGGCTGCACATAGGTCGACTGCCCGAGTCACACCTGAACACACATAGCAAAAGTGTAGTCAGTTGTACACACTTCTGCAGCTCCTCATCCCTCTCCACTGGGGCATACCCATGCCTATCCATTGCCAGCTGCTGGCTACTGTTGGGGATTTAGCAATCTTCTCACTCATCTCCCTGTTGGAGAGATCCTCCAAGTCAGCCTATCCACCACAGGGAGCTCTGGGGACCAAGCCCACTTCTCTATCCCATGTCCACCCCTAACTTCTGGGTGTCTGGCTAGCTTTAGGACCTTGGAAGAGGTGGAATTCCTCATCAAGCTGTAGTAGTTTGAAGGCACTGCGGGCCCGCCAGCCATTTTCCTTGGCCAACCGGTAGTAGACATCTCGCTTGTCCTTTGACGTCCGTCCCATCTCACACTGCTTGCCCACCTGTTGACAGCAGCTGCCAGCTAGATCAGTAACAAGGTGAATGGGCCACCAATTACCTGTGCAGGGCAGAGAGAGAAACATGTACACTCAAAACAAAGCTCATATGACCAACACAGTACCTCACTCAGCACATGAGAAGACTAGAACCCATAGCCCAGGGGCTCTATCATGTACCTCTCAGATTCTACAAACTCAATGCTTACCTGACAAATGAATCATTACTGACCCTATCTACCCACCACTGTCACTGACATTCCACTTAGTAACCTGTAACTCTCAACCCTCCACTTACCTCATCCCCTTTACCACCTCTGCAGTTGTCTCCATTGTTCCTAGCCATAGAGCCTTATCAGCCCCCATTAATCCTTCCTTTTCACTTCCCCTACTCTAATATTACCTCAGTGTACCTCCTACTTCTCTAATCTGTTTACATTATTGTACTTCATCAGTCCCTTGAATGATTAGGCCCTCAGCAATTCCTTCATTACGTGCCTTTAACCATTATTGATGGTTTATAGCAGTGATAGTGAACCTTTTAGCATTTTCAATGACACAGACACCCTGTGGGCACCAGAGATTCCCAACTCTGGTATAGAGGCTCATGGCCTATTAGCTCCCAGTGCGGCTGTATCTCTGTAGCCCTCCACTTTAGGCCTCTGATTATACTATTGGTCCCCAGTAGCCAGTCATTATGGTGTATCATTATGGTGTGGTACGGTCCGGTTAGTCCCTGAGGTTCACGTGTCTGATCCTTGTTCTCCCCCTGCCCTCCACTCATCACTGTGACCACATCCCAACATCTTACTATTGCTCTTTTCTTGCTGTCCAGTCACTAGAACACCCCATCAGCCTCTCACTATCTCTTCTTCCATTACTGCCCTCATTAGTCCCTTGGCCGTTACACTTACCTGTCTCTATTATTCCTTCCAGATGATCCCGATTATCATCTTCATTACTATACCCTCCAGAACCCTCCCCCATCTCCTCCTCACTATTTAATCTCTTCCTTGACCGATTAGGAAACGCACTCACTGGCCCCCAACAGTCTTCAAAGATAAAGGGCAGCCCCCTACTCTGGGTGCGTCCTAATCACCTTGGAAACCATCCCTTGGGGACCACCAGATCGGGCTCCAGGCGTTGCCAGAAGCCGCACCCAGTCGACCTTTCCCCTCATTCCAGTCCACTTGTGTTGATAAACTTTGGGTCTGCAACCCAGCCAGTACTAGACGCCGAGACTATACAGTTGGAGCAGCAAGGACTAACTTCCCCTTAACCCTGCAGACGGGACAGCGCAGCCATGCCTCCAGTCTGGGCTGGAATCCACGTCCTCCGTGCCCCGGAGCCTACCTTACATGAGCAGGCAGCAGGCCAGTCCGCAAGCAGCCCAAGCCTTCGGCAAGCGCGCCAACCGACGAGAACTGGCAGGGCTTCGGTTTGCGTTCGTAGCTGACTCGGAGGCCTGCCACACAAGCCTACCTAATACTTACCGCGGCGGGGCCAACTTGGCATAGCAGAAGCGCCAGCCAAGTCCCGGCGGGACCCGAAGCTACCGCGTGGATCCAGTCAGGTGGTGCCGACGTTTCCGGGTCACACGAACAGCCGCTCCCAGCATGCAACGGGCACAACCAGGCGGCTGAATCCACGTACTACGTGACCAAGCGTCGCGACGCAGGAGGATGGATTCTTGGTGTCTCTGTTTGGAGGCCAAGATCAATTTACTCCCCTGCCCCTCCCTTTTTGGAACTGGCGTTTGGGGGTCGTAGTGGTGGGGAGGAGTGTAACCGAATCTATGGACTACATTTCCCAAGATGCAACGGCATGACCTGGTCCTCTCATTTTACTTTTCGTGCGAAGTGAAATTACCAGCGCGGGCGTGAACGGCAGAAAAAGCGCGTCTGTACTGCGCGCGAAAGGTACTCTGATGCAATTTCAAATCCTGTTTCCACTGGTTGGTAACACTGTATTTAATTTTGACCTCTCAGAATTTTGGTTTCAGGCTAGTGAGCTGGCTCAGCGGTCCAAAGTGCCTGCGCTGGAAAGTTTAGGCCACCGCAGGAACCGCGGTTCAATCCCCGGCACCACATGCTGTGCCAGCCCCACCCCCAGGGCAGGCTGAGCCAGCCATAACACAAACAAATAAATGAGGTTTAAGAAAAATAAAATTAAGTGAAATAAATGAGACCTACATATGTAAATATCGTATAGTCTCCCTAGTGTAAGAACAAGTCTATTACTTATGTAACCTGATATCTATTTTTATTATATAAAGATGTTATGTCATTTAATATTATCAAAATTACATACTATATAATCGTAAAAAGAAAAAAATATATGCATCTGGAAGATTTTTTTTTTAAACTAAGGTTTATTGAAAGTATTTCATTATTTGACCAATCTTACATACCTATATCTATTAATCTAAAAAGATTTGATGATGAAGATATGTAATACAACCATTGTTAAATTTTTTGTTCTTGTTTTGAGATTCTGTACTATATGTACTCTTGCTTGTTACTGTTTTTCTATATTTGTTTCTGCTGTTTT
>PVKN010044095.1:0-10140 GCA_004027915.1 Capromys pilorides
GAGTCACTTAGTCCAAATGGTATTAAGAGAAATCTCATTCCTCACTAATCTGTTAGCTATGATAGGTCTTTTTAAGGATGGCTGCAATAGTTTCTCTTGCTTCATATGTCCTTCTGCAATATTATTGTCTTAGCTACTTTTCTTCTTGCTGAGACAAAATGCCTGACACCTAGAGTTAAAGGAGGAAAGGTTTACTTGGCTTACAGTTTGTAGTTATTTCATAGTCAACTGCCTCCTAGACATGGTAGAGGAGCATCATAGGAGAGAAATAGTTCATGGTATGGCAGGCAGAAGGCAGCAAAGAATGAAGTAGCAGCAGAAGCAGCAGCTAACCTGCCTTCTTTCTGTCCCTTTATATCCATTCATGCTACCTGCCCTTTGGTGCCACCTAGGGTAGACCTTTCCAATATCTATACCCAGAACTATGCCAAATAAATCACTCAACTACTTTAATCCCAGCAACACACTCTTAATTCTAGCATCACATACCCTAGATTCAGTTACCATTGAGAAGCCCCACCCATGACTATATGAGGCTTTTGGGGGACATCTAGACACAAGCTGTAACAGTAACCATGAAACTCCCTCATCAAGAAGTAGAGACTGTTTTCACTTGCTCTGACTATAACCTATTTTGACCAACATAATGCAATTGCCAAGGATAGGCCTTAAGAAATATTTAGCTTCTGCCTCCATGTCTTGAAATATTCTTTCTTGGAACCAGCTACCATGCTGTGACAAAGCTCAAGACCGTATAAATAGAGCTCACAGAGGAGAACCAACTTAGAGAATCCTGGCCAGCAAACTGCTCCAGGTGAGCCCCCAAATGGATTGCAAATATGGCTATGATGTTGTGGCTAACTCAGAATCCCAGCCAATACTTTCTGTACTAGAACTTCATGAGCAATCTGTAGATACAAGAAATAATAAATTGTTATTTTAAGCTACTACATTTTGATGCAATCATGGTGCAGCTATTTGTGAGAGGAACTTGGGACTTTACTCATCTGGTTTTTGGGGGTCTTTCACCAACTGCACTGGCTTACCTCATCATCCTCAGACTTCTGGGAAGAACAGCTTTCTTTCTGTATCTTCACAATCACAGGTGGCTCTATGTACAAAGTGGCTCACCCTTCAGTGATTCTGAAAATAGTGAAATAATGATGATATTATCGAATACTTGGAATTTTATAACATACCAGGTACAATATAAGAGTATTTGTTTTGGTTACTTTTTGTTTTTCATTGCTGAGACAAAATATCCAATACCCAAAGGTAAGGGCTTTATTTAGCTCACAATTTGTGGTGGTTTCAGTCTGCAATCAGCTGGCTCCAAGGCAGGGTGGAACATGGCAGAGGACAACAGTTCAGGGTGGCTGGAAGACAGCAAAGGCAACCAGGGAAAGAGAAGGAGATAAGATTCTTTCTGTCCCTTATATTGTGTGCAGGCTATCTGCCTTAGCCCAGCAGTAGCACTCATGTCCATAATCCCAGCACTGGACCTGGAATTAATCACAATCAGTAGATTCAGTTGCCTCATGACTGAAAAGCCCCCTCATAACTGCATGAACTTTGAGGGAACATCTAGACACAAACCATAATAGTATTATATTTAATTTTTAGAACAATCTTTTTGAAGAAAAAGAAAAGAACTTTTTGAGCTAGGTACTATTACTATCTCCACTTTACAGACGGGAAAACTAGGGCAGAAAATTAGAAGTAACTTGCACAAAATAAAACAGTATGTGGTAGTATCACTTTCAGAACACAAGAATCTGACTCTAGAACCACATGCTTAGTTACTGTGATGTCCCCACCATAACACCTCAAGCTTACTGGGTGAGTGGACCATTCATATTTGTTACTTAGGAAAGTCCTCTGATTACTTTGTTCATTTACTCCAGATCTCAACTCTTGCCCTATGCTGCCAGTTGCATCTAAACATTTGACTCTTTCTACTCACAATTCAGGTTAGGTTAGAACCTTACTGAGTTTTCCAGGGTCCCCATCCCCATGTGGCCACTGCAGAGGGCAGCAGAGGGATGGGCAGCCTGAGGCATGGGCACATTCTGAAGCCTGGGTGGGGTGGTGCCTTTTCATATTCTGTCGGCAAGGAGAGCATCATCCCCATCCTGTAGCACTGAAGGGTGGATGGGCTTCTTTCCAGGATAACAGGAGCTAGGACCACCAAAGCCTTGCCATTCAGACCTCCTGGGGCAAAAAGTGTCCACTCTGATTATGCAGTTGGAACTCTAAGGTGGGCTCCTCAGCCCCACTTTCCAACTACCAGGGTCCTTCCTGAAGGAGGACCCTCCTGTCTCTCCTGGGAAGCCGTTCTGGGTCTGTCACTGCAAAAGGATGTGATTTTGCTTTCAATGTGCCTGCTTTCTATTCTCTGATTACCACCTCTGGGGCTCTAAAGGTCGGCAAAGAGTTAATAGTACAATGGACTAGTTCTACCTTCCCATGGGAAAAGACCCTATCTCTATGCTTAATTGCTGTGTGGCTTTGGGAAAGTAGCTTTCTTCTCTGAGGCTCTGTGTCCTTAGCAATAATTTTTTGTGCACTCATTGTGAAGAACAAGTAAGTTGAATAGTGAAAACCCTTTGCTCCCTACATACCAAACACCAGAATATATCTATCATTCACATGCACAGAATATATTGTATATCTTACTAGACCATTAACATAGTGTGAAAAAAACCCCGTACAATGTGGCCTTAAAATATAAACTACCAATGGGTAGATGATGGTTCCTGCTCCTCTATATGAAGTTTCTTGAAATGATACATATTCTGATAATTGGTATGCAGGGGGTGAAGTGTTTTCACTATAAAACATTGTGTTATATGTACTTGTGACCTCTTTGGGAGGGGAATTGAGTCCAGGGCTTCATGCATGGTAGGTTAATTCTCCATCAGTGAGCTACATCCCTAATTCTTTTTATTCTGAGGGTCTCTGCTCAATGTTGTGATTCTCCTAAGCAGCTCCTGAATACTGAAATATAAGCATTCACCACTGCACCCATATCTGTATGTACCTTTTTCTTTTTGAAAGCTGCACTGGAGACTAAGCCCAGAGAGACCTGAGCTTCTCTCCTACTAGTCTTCTCTGTCTCTGTCTCTCCTCTCCTCTTTTCTCTCTCCCTCTCTCTCTCTCTCTCTCTCTCTCTCTCTCTCTCTCTCTCTCTCTCTCTCTCTGGTACTGGGGATTGATCCAGGACCTTCACAGTGATCTAACTCCCTAAGTTTAAAAGAATTTTTATTGCAAGACACAGTTTCACTAGTTCTCTAAGTTGCCTAGACTGGGTTCCAACTTGGGATCCTCCTGTGTCAGCCTTCTGGAATGCTAGGGTTATACGCATATGCCACCATGTATGGGCATTTTGTAGAAGATGATTCATAATTATCAAAAGACTTGAAAGACTTCATGCTTAGACAAAACCCATAAAAACCTTAAAATATGAACATCCTTTTAAATCTTCTACTAAAAGTAACTTGGAGGCCTCTGATTTAAGACAAAGCAGGCACAGCTTTGGAAAGCACTGGAAGTGGATCTTGTCTTTCTCTTTCTCAACTTCTTTCTCCCAGTGTGTCCCTAACGAAGTGGTCAGGTGGGCTGTCCCCAAAGGCACAGGCGATACCGTCAAGACAGACCCTATGAGTAAGCAGGCGCTGCCTGCTCTAATTATGGCCAACAAAGAACAAAGCCTAACCTCAGCTGTACCCTCTGTCTCACAGAAGTCACTTATGGACTAGATCTATAATTAGGATCTGCTACCTGAAACATAATTCTGGGGATGACGAATATCTAAATTATGTCCCCAGACACATACCTGAGGCACAGCCCTGAGGGCTGGTAGCCATAAGGTGCTGTGTGTACTATTCTTCATTCAGTGGGGATTAGTAAATGAGAATGACATCACTCAGAATCATAGATGGGGCGGGTGCCCAAGAGGCCCTTTTGACTTCTGCAATACGGCCTGACAGCCTGTGCACTGAGCTCCATAATTTATGCCTGTAACACAGAGTCTGCACAAAACAGGAATGGATGCATCAGCATTTTGGGATTTAGAGCCAGGTTTTCTTATCGTAGATCCTTTCCCTTCAAAAATAGTTTTGCCCATTCATTTTATTTGATTTTTTTAAGAAAAGAGAATTACAGTTGGTGTGTAAATTAAGGAAAAATTCAGTGGAGTGAGGGAGCAAAGTATAATTTAAAATAACTTAAGAGTTGAATGGATGATGATTATTTTTGCTGTTGTTATTATTGCAGTTCCTTAATTAACAGATAATTCATGAACTAAGTAGTATACATGGCAAAGCACATGGAAGACATTAGTGAAATATTTTTGACCCATGGAAATAACTTAGATAAGCTTTGGGTGCACCTGTTCCAAGTCATGTCCTGAGAATATGTGAAACTCCAGCACAGGATGGACGTCTGTGGGTGTCAGTATAACAATAACAAAACAAAGCTGGCAGTGGGCTAGGGAAGTCTTTCGTGGGTGAGAAGCCCTGTCTGCAGCCGATAGCTGCGTGTTCTTGTGGCCATCAACCAGGAAAGGGAGTCCTAAGTCTTCCAAATGAGTTTCCTCCTCACAAAGCTGTTGCAAAATAAAATACATTCCTTCCTGAAGTCTTCCTAGCTTTCCTTCCTTAAGGAAGTTTTCCGTCAATGGGAAACAAAGCCTTATTCAAAGGATTAAAGCCATAGTCATTCTATTGTTTACAGCTTCAATAATGTGGCTTTCCTTCCACAGACAAAGTTTCCAATTCACAAACCGTCTAAAAAACAGGAAATTTTGGGGAAACACGTGCTTATGATAGCAAACAAGGGGCCTATCGTGATATGGAAGTTTACGCAAAGAAGTGTCTGATTTTGCTTAAGATTTTTTTTCTTTGACTATGGTGGGCTTCTGGATGCATTCTAGGAAGATCATTCCTTAAAAGAAAAATCCATCTGACCTCTAATGTAAAACTACTCAGTTCCCATTCTCATCTGCACACGGTATAGGGGAAACAAATTCTGGCTATATTTTTGCGGCTATACCCAAGGCAATACCATATTAGCAACAGATAGGCACCTGAAATGCTCTTTTCTTCCTTCTGTCCCTAGGCCTCTGTTTTCACTCTCACCCCATCCAAGTTTTAGACCCTTAATTAAGAGGTAGAGGAGGAAAGTTCAGAAACATTGGTTAGCAGAGTTTAAGATAATGTGTGAGGAATAAAAGAAGTTGTACAAACAGTCATTACTTTTCCACCCAAGGCTGGTGGGATGCAGGATAAAGCAGCAGTAAAGCTAACCTGTAGGCCAGTTCATTTTTGTAAAGCCATACTAGCTGCTTCTGCCTAAATTATGAAGACAATTATTTTTATTTAGAGTCCTCATTTTAATGACTATCTTTTCCTTCAGCCTGTATGTTAAAAGGAATATTACAGACCCCCCTGAATAATAATTTTTAATGTTCATAACTCCAACATCATGATTTTTTCCCTAGTCCCTGTTTTTCCTATGTCCTTTAAAGTCATGCTTTTCTCTAAGTAGAGGAAAAACTAAAAAAAAAAAACAAAAAACAACAACAAAAAAACTATGACTCTTGCTCTTCAAAGTATGGCCTGCATCTCAGTTTCTTATGAAAAATGTAGAATCCTGGGTTTCATGCTAAGATTACCAAGTCAAAATCAGCGTTTTAACGGGACACGTGGTGATTTGCATGTACTTCAAAGTGTAGGAGGGCTGACCTATACAAATGTGATTATAAATGTGACTCATAATCCACTCTCCCCAAAGCCTTTGAGATCCTACAGGATCTAGCTTTGCTCATGTCTCCAGTCTCATCGCACTCTAGCTCCATTCCTTAGTTCGAGCTCTACCCACCTTGCTTGTTTCAGCCTGCAAACTTTACATTCACTGTTCTTTCTGCCTAAAGTTCTCTTTCTTCATTTTAATATGGCTAATTCCTTTGCTTCATTATAGTTTCAGCTTCAATGTCACTTCCTCAGGGGAAGCTGCTCTGACCACTCTATATTAAGCAACACCCCCAACTTAGCCTCCCTATTGTATTACTGTTTTCTATTTTTTGTTTGTGTGTGTATGATATATTATTGCCTGGAACCACTTCATTAATTCATTTTGAGACCTGTTTTATTCAGCATTGTATTTTTAGTGCCCAAGATAGTGTCTGGTATGTCAGAAGTTCTAAGCAATTATTTTCTGAATGCATGAATCAAGTTTTGGGCATTATAAATTAGGAGAACCTAGGCTCAGACAATTCTAAGGTAAGATTCAGTACCCTCTAGACCAGTAATGGCGAAACTTTTAGAGACTCAGTACCCAGATTGCAACCCCAAACTCACTTATTGCAAAGTGACAAACACTGCAGTTAAACCTGACTACTGAGGCTTTAGTTTAGAAAAAACAACTGTTATGTGTTGCTTGGCTGCTGTGGCTGCTTGGCTTGAATGCCAATCGTGAGGCCTCCGTGTGTCTGCTGTGGCACATGTGCCATACGCTCACCACCACTGGTCTGGATCAACCCAACAGCTTTCAGTTAATGGACCTAAAATTTATTTATTTTTGTGGTAGTGGGGGTTGAAGTCAGGACCCTGCACTTGCCAGGCAAATGCTTATTCTACTGAGCTGTCTTCCCCACCCCTAAATTTTTTTTTTTTTTTAGCAAAAGAAAAAAGAATAAACCCAACATCGATGAGTGCTTAAGCAATACTCCAACCACAGGGATCATTAATTTACTTGACTAGTCTGGAAAATATTAACTTTTAAAAAGACTGCTCCAAATTTCAGGTAACTCCCAAATGTTTCTCCTACCCAACCAGCCATGAGACTCATAAGTCCGGTTGTATACAGAACATCCTTCTTCTAGATGTTCTCTAGACCTCTTATTCTTAGTGTTTCTAAAACCTGATTTGTTACCTCCTCCCAAATGATCCATTCTTCTTCCTGGATATACTCTACTGTATTGTCTTAGCCAGAAACCTAAGCATTGTCTCTGCATTCTTTCCATCTTTTCTCTGGAAAGTCAACCCATTCCTTGATTTTACTCCTTACTCTTCGTCTCTCTCAGCTCTACCTCAAGGCCCCTTCATCTCTTGGTTACATCATCATGATGGATTCTAAAGTGACCTCATATCTGTGACTAGTGTACTTCATTTCCCTTCTGCCTTATTTCTTGCTCTAGGCTTCAACACTTCCAAACAGTTTTCAGTTCTTCTTCTAAAACGTTTTCCTTTTTAGTGCCCAAGGCACACTACACATCTGCATCACTGTTAGGTCTGTAAAAGTTTCCACCACCTTCCCAAAGCACCCCTAGGAGTGAAAAACTCAGATCAAAAGGAGAAGAAAGTTTCAAAGAGTTCAGTCATTTCCCAGTAGAAAATCGAGTTTCTAAATGTTTGGATTCTTGGCAACACTAAGAGCTTGTCTAATATGTATGTGTGGGTCTTGTGGTTTATTTGGACTGTGAGTCCATATCTTCATCATCTTCTTAATATCTCCTATGACAACGGAGTATAGGCTGTTGAGGGTCCTACTAAAGTCTGGTTTGCATTCACATGGGCATTTCTTACCCAAGTGTACCTCCAAGTCTGGGAAACTATAGTGCCTGTCTGTCCAAGGTAGTAGGTGATAGTTTGTTTACATTAGCTTCTTTTTGGAGTTTATGTTCTGTGACATATCTGTTTTCAAAAATGAAGAATACGTACTTTTGCATTTCAGTTAACCATTTCAGAAGCAGTGCTTCATCTCCAATCCTTCTTTTCTTTTCTTTCTTTTTTTCTTTTTGTGTTTTAGGGAAGCATCTATAGGGTGTTTAGGGTCTCACTACTAGATAGGACTCATAGTGATTCGCCTGTTTATAGTCTCCCAAGAGCTGGGATGATAGGTGCGTGCCACCATGCCCAGTCTCGACTGTGGTTTCAGTGTGCCCCAGAGGTGGGCCTGCATGTAGGCCAGGGGATTGAAACCCCGGCCCATGTGCCATTTTAATCTGCTGAGCTATTCAGCCAGCCCTTCTTTTCTTTAAGACAGGATTTTCCTAAATTCTCGAGTTGGGACTCAGATTTATAGCCCTCCTGCCTTAGCCTCCCAGAGTTCTGGGATTATAGGCATGTGCTACTATACTCAGCTCTGAAGCCACTTAATTTTTGTTTGTTAGACAGGAAGACAAAGCTAGAAAACCAGGACTTAAAAAAAACCCTGATACCTTTTGAACTTGTAAAAATTATTTTTTCCCTTTTTATGTGTACAGTCTGCAATATAAAGAGGTGTTTAATTCAAGCCTTAGCGAGGCTTATGACTTTGTTCAAGTCTCTTTATAATGTCACTGAGCTTTACTTGCTTTAATTCTAAGGGCCAGTCTAGTTTCCAAACCATAACCTTCCCTCAATATTTCCCTAACCAACAGGGAAATAGTGAGTTGGTGTCTGATTAAGGTTTAACTTGCAGTAAAATTTTATGGCCATAAGAATTTTAAGGGAAGCCCTGAATGCCAGGAAAATGCTGACTATGCACAATGCAGAGAGCTGACTCATCACCATGCTCTCTGTTAGCAGAGGAAAAATGGAGCCTGCAGCATCTATAAATCTGATCCTTTAGCTCCTACTTCCTAAAGCAAAGCTTAAAAATGGTTATCTGTAACAAAAGTCTTGAAAGGATATTGTCACTGTTTCCCATAAAATCTGTTACTCAGGTCTGTGGGCAACTTCAGGATATTTGACAGCCTGTTCAGCTTTGCATAGCTGACTCAGTCTCTGGAAGATCCCTACACACAAATCTAAGTTTAGGGTAAGAGCACTGAGTGACTCCTAGGGGAAATAAACTCTCGCCTGAGAACAACAGCTGAAGTGAAATCCCATAAGCCAGGAAAACAGCCACACAATCACAGTAACAGGTGGTCAGTTTCAAAACAGATTTCAAGGTCTGACTCACAGGCACCTGCTGTAGAACCACAGACGACAGTGGAACTCTGTCTGGGCTGAGTTATGTCATCCTTGATGCACTGTAAGGAAGATTAGCTACTTTTATTAGCAGAGCTAAGCCAGGGTGGGCAAGGTGGCTGCCCTCCGTGGTGGTCTCCCTTGTGTTACCTCCCATCAGAGATCAAGAAGGAATGAGAGATTTTGAAAACCAGAAGGGACCTTGATGGTTAACTTGTTCAAACTTCTTAATGTTCAAGCTTCTCAATAGCTCAGCAAGGTGAAGTCTGAGCTAACTAACTAGAAATTCAAGGTCATAGGATCTTTGGGAGCAAAACCCTTCTCCCCTATTTTATTATGAAAAAATTTAAACTCACAGAAAAGTAGAAAGAATTTTGACAGGGGATACCACACTCCCATTTACTTGCCCACCTATCTATTCATCTCTGCATCATGTACTTTATTTATTTTTATTTTTTTGGCTGGCTCTGGCTGGCATAAGGGCGAGTCTGGGGATCAAACTTCCATCCCCTGTGTCTGACTGGGATTGTCCCAACAGGCGCTTAAACTACTGAGCTAAGCCACAGCCCTTGTACTTTATTTTTTATTTTATTTTATTTTATTATTGTTAGTATTATTTTTTATATTTAGTACAGTACAAGGTCTCACTACACAGATCAGAACTATCTGGCCAGCCCCTGTACTTTATTTTTTTAAAAGATGCCTTTCAAATGGAGCTGCAGACCCCCTTGAACAACATAGTGCTTTGTCATTATTTGTCTGATTGCCTGATATCTCAATGTTGTACACATTTGGGAACCAGGAAAAATCATAGAGGAAATTACTGCATCTAATAAAGGTAGATGGGCATCAGTTAGTGTGGAAGGAAACTCAACTTCACAAGGCCCTACCTCCAAGACTTTCAAGGGTTTTTGCCAAGAGCAAATTCTAAAGGTGGCAGAAATACTAGTCAACATACCTTCCAGAATCCTCCCACTTCGCCTAGTAATATTCTCTCTGTTCTCACAGATGATCTCAGACATCTACAAGGCACACAGCTACTGTTGTGTATGTATTCCTGTTTTAAGAAGAAAAGTCTTTTAAAAACTCTGAAATAACACCTCCTTCCTAATGTTGACTTAATTTTCTCATTTAAATGCCTACAAGCCTTTTGCTCCCTTGGCTGTCTTGTCTAATCATATTATAA
>PVKN010044096.1:0-10138 GCA_004027915.1 Capromys pilorides
CCTCCTTTTCTCTAACTTTTGGTCTGCAAACTTAAGTTGTTAACTCTCCAGAAGAAAAGCTTAATTATATTATTCTCTATAAAATAGACACTTGAGCTTAACATCACTATCTTTCTGAATATCAAAGCCTTAACATCTTTCTCTAGACTTCACAACTCTGTAGAGTTATGATCAAATTTTTAATAAATCAGGAAGACATATTGCTTAAGATGCTGTTCTCATTTCAAGTCCTCACATAGTTGAACACTGTCAAGTAAATTAACAGTCTAAACATTCTTTTGCCTATATAGAAGTAGGATTAATAATAACAATATACAAAAATAGTTTAATATAGTATAGGTTAGTATAATAGGGAAATATAGTTTCTTTTTTTTTTAATTTTTTTAATTTATTTATTTATGTATTTGTTTGCTTGTTGTGTTTGTTTGTTTCTTTATTTATTCATTTTGTGACTGGCTCAGCCTGCCCTGGTGGTGGCGCTGGCGCAGCATGTGGTGCCGGGGATCGAACTGCAGTCCCCGCAGTTGCCTGAGCCCTCCTAAGCAGGCGCTTTAGACCACTGAACCATCTCGCCGGCCCCGGGAAATATAGTGTCTTGAGGAAAGTGCAATGGCATATAGTACCAAATGTTATACAATACCCGGTAGAATGAAAATACTTGAGCTATAAAGTAATTATTATTTTAATAACCTCTGAACTTTGATAATACCTTAAATATTATTACTAAACCAAAACTTGGCAAGTTACATGAAAACATGCAATTTGGATTAATTAATTAAATAGCAGTTTCCTTATGGAATAGCAAGCCTCTCATCATTAATAGGAGAGTGACAAGATACACAGCTTGGAAGGAAGCATGCAATAGAATATTATAACTCCATGGAATAATTCATAAGAGGTACATTCAATCCTACCTACACCTTACTATCTGCAATTCTATGAACAGAAAATTAAGGTCAGCACCATTTGAGATTGTTTTTAAAGAATTTATTTTAAAGAAGTGATACTATTTTTCTCCAAAACAATGAACAGTGTATTATTGATAGAATTTATGCACAGGAATTGCTCTAGCAAGACATTTGTTTATAACATACGGAATATAAATGTAGAATTTATGTTTTTATGTCTGCTGCTTAAAGGATCATGTTAGGAAGTATTTCTCGATCTCTTGCTTTGCCAAGCAGATGGCTGCAAAAGTAACACTCATGCTCAATTATTAATGTCTCATTGATTTGTTTTCTCATAGTCCAAGTGACAAAAAAATCCATTAATAAATATATGCAGCAAAGTCACAGATAAAGCTCACAGTTTAACTCAAGAGGAAAAATATTTAGCTAGATCTCCTTAATCTTTTATATTTAATTTCCTTTCCTTTGAAAAGTAGAAGGTAGAGGATAGATCACCACTTAAGTGAAACAATTCTAACAGTGGTTGTTATTCGTTGAGGAGTTAATACTTGCTACACAGAGATCTGCACACCTCTACATACCTGCTTGATCCACCTGCCAAACCTCTCCAGGTGGATTTAATTATTCTTACTTTAAGGTGGAAACAGAGTCAAACTTCATTAAATGTCTTTTTTGTTGTTTTGGCAAAAAGTGATAAAGTGGGATTCAGTCAGGTTCTAATTCCTCGTCTCTTTCCTGTGCTACTCATGGTTTAAATCTTGATCCTCTCCGTATATGCTTCCCCCATTAATCCCTCTGCTGTGTCCTCTTAAGAACTGTTATTCATCTGTTACAAGATCCTAGAATCAAACTCATTTCCCTTCCATCAGAGGGCAATTGTGAGGCAGAGATGGGATTGAGTGCACATTTTTCCTCACAGTGGTGTTTACGAGAAGTGGAAAAATACACTAAGTCTCTTAAATTGAAAAAAAAATATTACAGTTAAAGAAGCATTGCCATTAATTTTCCAAAGTATTCCTCCTCCCTCTGAATACTTTGAATCCTTCATTTGTGCCACTTACTGAACAGTCCTGAAAATCCTCTTTATGAGTATCTATAAGATCTGATCAAGAGAATAATATGGTAAATTTTGCAGCCCAGTGGCACTCAATGGTAAGCCAGGTGAGTATACACATGGCGTCTCTTTAGCCACCTAGTCCATGGACCTACGACTGTGCAATTGCTGGCTCTTTCCCACTTCCAGAATGACAGTGAAAACGTAGATATTTTGCTTTGATTCAGGACATAAAGAGAATCAGGCCATTTCAGCTAAAGATGCTCATAAGGACTATTTCAAGAACTGCTTTAAATGAAGATAATTATTATGTACTAAATGTATCAATACATCACGCCCTCATCAAAACAAGTATTTTTTAACTTTATTTATTTATTTATATTATGGCTGGCTCAGCCTGCCCTGGGAGGTGGGGCTGGCACAGCATGTGGCGCCAGGGATTGAACTGTGGTCCCTGCAATTGCCTAACCTTGCCTAAGCAGGTTCTTTAGACCACTGAGTCATCTCATCAGCCCCAAAACAATAAGATAGAATAATAGGAAAGGTTGTTCAAGTGAGGAACAAGGAGTTTGATGTGATGGGGATTAGAGCCATTGTTTTTTGACTCTAATAATTGTTTTCATATAAATTTAAGCATTCACCCCACATTTCTGTGACATCTTGTATGCCATGTGTCTAATATGTTTTCAGTGGAATTTGAGCCAGAATTACATGTGACACTTGGAGTCAGGCTGTTCAATAAATAAGTCACCTCCTCCAGATAGTCTTTGCCATAGCCATGGCAGGATAGTGAAGAGGCTGGAGTACAGTCAGAGACAAGAGAGGAACAGGTTGGACCCTAAAGGCCGCTTGTGGTGTGAACACTGATCTGGACAGTAGGACAGAATCAATAAACTTAGTGTGTTTTTAATACTTATTCTGACAATTAATGCTACTAATTCTTAAGATATTTTGGAAAAGCATGATCCAACACTATATCTCTAAGAAATATAATCAATCTATTTTGTTTATCTGTTTTAAAGATTTGTTCCTAAGTGACTATCACAATTTTTCTTTTCTTCTTTATGTTATACTTTGTTGGTGAATTTTCCTTTCACAAGATTGTGATAAGCATACAACACAGTGTAATTTCTAGCAATGCAAACTTAGTTGGTTTGCAGTTTAAAATACTGCATGATAAGCAGAGTTGAGCAATAGCTACATCCCAATTTCAGAATTTTGACATGTCGTATTGAATGGTATGGGGCATTTAAACTTGAAGATAGTATTATTAACCAGCTGATATTACAATGGGCCTATTACTCTGCAATATTTATGTGGGCCAATCCTGATCACAACAGTTCTTACAAGTGAAGCGGGACTGAGAGTGAAAGTCTCACCAAATGTGAAATGCTGCATGACTCTCATGGGTGGCAGAGAAAAACAGTTATGAGCCAAGGAATGCAGGTAATTTCTAGAAGGCTGAAAAGTTCAAAGAATAAATTCTCCACAAGATATTGCAGTGGAACAAAGCTTTCTGACTGTGGATTTTATCTTGAGGAGACTCATTTCAGACTACTGACTGCCAGAACTAAAAAATAAATAGTTTGTTTTTCTGTAAGCTACTCATTTTAAATTAATTTTTATGGCAAAAACAGGAATCTATATACTAGTGCAACAAAATCAGAATTTTTTTGCACAAGGTCTAAGTTATCTCTTATTACTTTCATCTTAGCACTTAAAGTATGAGAAGGTGCACATGACCCTCACCATGTGTCAGATGGAAAGGAACATCTGGCATGGCTATGGAGGGTGCTCATTGGAAACCAAGGTGGATATGTTTTTCCATTAGATTTCAACCAACTTCAGGAGGAGAACTTATGCCAAGATGACACAGGAAATGAAACTCTCATGATTTATATATTTCTTTTTAGATAACAGCTTCATCACATGCATATGCAATCCAAATTAGGTAGGACCTTTGAAGTTAAATTTGCCAAGTGCAATGAAAGCTTATCTAAACATTCCAGCCAACTGTAGTGATACACACCAATAGGCAGACCTGAGAAACTTTGAGAAACTTGCATCCGATGGACAGTACCAAAAATAAAATCAATAATTGGGCTCATCATAGTTGTTCTTCTTAATATATCCACTGAGGTCGAAAATGGTACCAAACAACAGGAGACAAATGATAGATTAGAGAAGGTGCAAAGCAGAATGAAGTTGAAGTGAGGCATAGCTTGATTAGGTTAGTTGTTTTTTACTGAAACCATTAAAAAGGACAAGTTCTTGCTCACTCAACTTTTTAGCTCATGTGTTCTTTTTTCCCTGAAGATAATGTAGAAGTGGTTTACATTTTATTATTGTTATTAATATTGTATGGAACAGTTATTGCAGTACTAATAAAAAGGAATAGTTTTTGCTTATAATCGCTCTTTTTAGGGAAGTGCAGACTCTTTCAAGACTCTCTTGAAAGCCCAGAGGAGAGCATTTACATCTTCATTTTATGGGCATAATTAGCACATTTGTCTCTGCTGTCATCAATGATAACAACTCCTTATGTTTATGTAGCTACATACACTTCACTAGGCATTTTCCCATTCTTTATAATGTTAGAGCCACCATATCTTAGGATTTCGTTGAAGATTTCTAGGGTAAAACCTAACAGAAGAGAGGGATAAGCCTCTTCTCTCTCTCTCTCTCTCTCTCTCTCTCTCTCTCTCTCTCTCTCTCTCTCTCTCTTTCTCTTTCATCCAATAAAGAAATGATGACTCAAACAGAGGTCAGGCTAGGGACAGGGCTGTAGTCTCTCAGACTATAAGGTTCCAAGTCAGGCAAAGTCAGACACAAATCGTACACTCTAAACATTTTTGATCCTTGTACTTACCATTTACTGTAATTCACATCCATATAGCTTTCCTTTTCTTTGATATTGATATTTTATGGTGAGGTACTTCTATTGATCAATTTGACAGTCAAAATATTCTGGTTTCTAATTGTTTATTTATTTTTGCATTTTTGTGCAAAGTCTCACTATGCAACTCAGACTCGTAGCAAGTCTCCTGTTTTCAGCCTCCCTAGTGCTGTGATTACAGGTGTATGCCACTATGCCTGGACTCAGTTGTTGGTTCAGCATGCTCAGTTGCCAAACCAGCATTCCATGTGGTTCTGGGGGTTGAACCCTTGTTCCTGTGCTTGCCTAAGCAGGTGCTTAGTCTGCTGAGCAATCTTGCTGGCCCTCTGACTCCTAATTTAACTGAATGAAAAAAAGGTCTAAATATTTTATATAATTGTTTGCTATATGTTATCTATACAAGAAGGAGTTTTCCTAAATCCATTCCTAATTAATACAATAGTATGATTCAATTCATGGGACATTGAAGTCCCATTTGACCCTTGGGGCTATTAGCTTATATTGTGTAGGCCACATTCTTTTTTTTTTTTCCGGACGGGGGTTTGAACTCGTGACCTTGTACTTGTCAGGCAGGCACTTGTGCTATGAGTCTATCTCCCTGGCCCCTCGTTTTGTACTTTTTTTATACCAGGAATAGAACTCAGGGTCTCATTTTTCCCAGGCAGGCACTGTGCCACTGAGCTGCATCCTCCTCGGTGTAGGCCACTTTGGAAAGAAAAAGCAGCAGACATAACATGAAATGAGGTGAACTTCGCTGGGTATCATAATGCTGTATTTAGTGTCAAACTGAATATATATGATTTCCCTAAATAGTACTGATTAAAAGGAGTTAGTGCCATGACTTTATTTTCTGCCTGTAAAGAGTTAAACTCACTAACTTGAGACCCAGCCAGAAAAAGTTAATCAAATATATTTATTTTAGGATTAGAATGTTGTGGGTTTTCTTCTCATAATAATACAATTGTCTCATAATGTTGTGTGATCAAATGTGCTAAGATAAGTGGTCATTGTTCTCTACATGCTGAATTCCATAATCTGTGACTCAATCTGCATAGACTGAGAAATGCTAGGAGTTGCTTAGTCCCTTGGAAAATTTGATAGCCAGTTATCTGAATCACTCTGTCTTAGAAAGTGGTGTTCAGGACTTTTTAAATGTCAGATAGTGTTTCACAACTCGGGAAAGAATGGTTACATTGGTAAGTATGAAGCTAAAAGTGCTAGCAGGTTAATTAAAGGCCAGGTAGACAGATGGCAGAGTTCCAGAGATAACCATGCTGATAATTTAAAACTACCTCTCACAAAAAAGAAAAAAACAAAAAATGAAATCAATAAATCTAGTTTAGTAGAGGCATAATTCAGCAGGAAGGACAATAGGCATTCACCATGTGGGAGTAACCGCCGGTGAGTCCAGCCCCACGTGGCCCATGACACATCCCTCTTCTTCACTACTGAAGCATATTTGCAGCTCTATTACAATTTGCACACATTTGTGAACAAAGAAGTGTGGCTTCTGTCTTGTTTGCTTTGATAATGATGCTCAGTGTCTGACACCCTATGGGCATTCATTACAGAATTATTGAGTTTGAATAGAATTGGGAAAAAGAATATTGACCCCCAAGTGCTGTACTTATACATCAAATATTAAGGGCAGTTCTCTTTGCCTAATTCTTTTTCATTCACAAGTCTAATTATATATTATTTAATAATGACAGCGATCAAAAACTCAAACCGTATGTCAGATACCTGTGAGAATTTTTTTGTAGCTCTATAAGGAGACAGGAAAGATGAAAGAGGTCTTCACCATGGACACAAGGAAGACTACAAGGAGAGATGTGGAACTTCCAAGGACCTGGCCAGGGGAACAAAGGATACACATCGCCAAGATAGAGGTAGGGTCTAGCAGACAGTCTGCATGAATGGCAGACAGTGACTGGCAGGACGTAGGGCAAGGAAACAGGATATTGTGAAAAGGAAGTAGGAGGTTGTAGTTTGACAAGAGAGGAGGAAGTTGGTACATAGGACATGGCTTCCAGTAACCTGTGCCAAATTGGCTTGATGCCATGATGAGTCAGCAGATTTTTTTTTTTTTTTTTATTAAGGTGGAGAAAACCCATCAGTACCAAAGCAAGTTTGTCACTAATACCTTTTCACAAAAATATATTGAGGAAGGTGCTCTCCTCCACCTCCTTTATTTGTGCAATGAAAGCATAAATCAGAGGGGGGTCAATGGATACCTGACATGAAGTGACACAGCTGTCATGACTAGTTTGATTCGAGTGTCTGTAGGCTTACTGTGGGTAAAATCAATGAAATGTTTTCTATCTCCCAGATGTTACATATTTCCTACTACCTAAGTGCTAGTTTTCATTTATAGGTAGCAAAGAAAAAAGAAGTCAAACCAGATGCCAAGACATTTCATATTCTAGATTCAGCACCCACTTGATTTTTCTAATCACAATTAAGGCTGTGGAATAAGAAGGAAAAAAAGAGGAATCAACAGCATGAACACAACCAGGGGTTCACCTCACTGCTTATAAACCTTAATTAAACCTAATTTGTAAATCTTAATTGAACCACATGTACAGGCATTAATGAAGCAGTATAATAACATTGCTCTCTCAGTACGGCAACACACTAATACTAAATACTTATATTCTTCGAAAATGCACTCATGTGGGCCTCATCAAAGCATAATGGGGAAGCAGATAAACAATTAATCTCATTAATTGCAATCAAAGGACAAAGAGTACAAGTCAATTGTGTAGAGAAATTAACTTTGCCAGATATCCTCACCAACAGATACAGCGCCAATGAAGCAAGAGAGAGAAACTCCAGCACTTGCCAGCATGGGAAAGCTGACGTCATCTCGTGTGTAGCTTAATACTTTACCTATCGCTCTTTGATTCACTCATTCTTTTATTTACTCATTTATTCTACAAACCTACACATGACGCATAGTCTATAAGCTGAGCCCTGTTCCTAGAAATGAAGATCTGACATAAATAAAATCTACTTCAGGACAAGAAAGTGAGTATCTCTTCCATTAAAACATATTTAGCTTCAAAAATAAAGTGTGTTTCTAACTTATTTAAAAACTTTTTGGTTCAAACACATCGCTATGTTTCATCCAATGACATTGTATTTTTATTTGTTTATTTTTGATTATCACAACTTGAGAGTCAGATACTACTAATCAAACACAATGAAAATATTTTGAAATTTAGTGGTTTGATCTAGTGACGTAATTAGCGAGAAAGTAAACAGATGAACACGTAAACCTCCAGGCAGTTCAAAAGAGTACGTAGATGACTGGGAGGGGCAGTCCTGCAGGCAGTCTCAGGATTCTGTAACTTCTTTATCCAGATCCATGCTCCTGCGTTATGCAGTCATCTTCCAGTCTCATTTACAGCTCCTCATTGGGATGTGACAATCTCTGCATTCAGCACTTACACTGGCTGCTGAGTGGTCCGATCAGAGCCCTTCTCTCTGTGTGCTGAAAGATAGCTACTCTCTTCCTCTCGTCACCTTTTTCGTTTGTACCTTTCTATTCCCAAGGTGTCCTTTAGCCTACTCATGGCTTCAAGATCCTGAACCTGGAGTGTGACTCATCTTTTTTGGAATCCACAGTGATGTGGTTCTACCAGATCATCCAACTTCAATAGCAGGGAGTCCACGTATGGCGCTGGGTAGCTGTATCTTTGTCGGTGTCCATGCCATTTCCCCTCCCTTGGATAGCCTTCCTATGCCCTTAGGGAATTCCCAATTTATCTATCACTATTCGGCTTACATGACATGTTCAGCAGCCCTTTCTTCAAAGGTAAGTCCAGGTAAAGACTCTCAAATACAGACTCCATTTCCTTATTCATTGAGACCAGTCTCTTCTTTTTATGCTTGGTGTTTCATCTTAAGACAAGTGTTTAAATCAAAGAGCCATATTTATCTTTGTATCCTCAGTATTTTCCTTGGGACAGTATTTTTGTAAATGTTGGAATAAAGCTTAAAATACCTGCTCCATTCCTGCTTGCTATTGAGGAAGTGATTTCCTTATTGTCCACAGGGCTTTGAAATCAAAGTCAAGGAGGTGTCTTTCCAGACCTTGAGCTGAGGGCAGGGGAGAGGTACTGTTCAACACTGAGCAAATGTTCACAGCCTTCAGGGACATGTGTCCATTCCCTTCTACCAGAAAAAAAGACAGAGATAGAAAGGCTTTCTTTACAAAAGATAACTTCTCTTCTTCCAGAGAATAAAATGATAATTTCCCTTTTTAGGCTACAAATCCGGTCAGACCTCTCAGGCTTGGCAGAAGACTCAGTTGGATCTGTACAGCACATTCATCCTCTTCTCAGAGGTGGTACATAGGTGAGTGTTCAGTCCCTTCAACACATTGCCTAAAAGTTCTTCACAGGATTGCCAAAAGCAAGTAAGCTCACAAACATCTCATCATATAGTGTCTGGCAATAAAATAATTTAACATCTTCAAGCAAAAGGTCCTACATCCTTTAAACGTCTTGTTGAAGTTGATCAAGATGTATAATATGCTTATACCAATTCTCAAGAACAAATACCACTCGTCTCTGCTGCAAACATATACCTATTAAAAAACTAAGCAAGCAAGCAATCAAGCAACTCACCAACCAGTAAACAAAAAGTGAATGTTGACTAGATACTCATGCTTAGGTCACTATTGGACTGTCAAAGCTGTCTTGTCTGTATTCTCTCTATCCATATTCCACATTCCACACAGACATTCATATTTTTGTATTCTCTAAATAATATCATCTATGTATTGACAGACTTTATTTGCCATAACACTTATGAATTTATAGACAAATTCAGCAGAAAGACAAATGGTATTACTCCTCACAATCCAACTCCCATAGTTGTCCTTGGGAGCAATATTTTGTGTTTAAGGCAGCACATTACAATTGATATGCTAGTATTAATATGTTGTTGTAGACTAAAAAGCACAGGGTTTACTATGTTTTCTTTCTTTTTTTGTGATGAAGCCTCTTAACTTTGCATCTCTCATTATCTTTCTCATTGGATCATAGGACTAGACTCACTCTTCCCTCAGGCAGCATCTTAGATGCCACCTCTTCCAGAAACCATTCTCTGATACACAGTAATGCTCCTAGTTCATACAGGGGGAGAGTAAGTAGAAACGTAAAATTGTAAGCATATTTTAAAGCAGGGAAGCATTTTGAGTACTTCCAGGAATTCTCTCGAGTTACCTTTATTTCAGTACTCATCACACTGTATTATATTATGCTTAAATAATTG